>APFE031278938.1:10267-70867 GCA_000404065.3 Pinus taeda
ATACACGTCAAACACTCTTCTAGAAAGCTCTAGAAGTGACCACAAGTAACTTTTTTAAGATGAAACTCACGCCTTTTGACCTTTACAGGAGTACACACCCATCCCTTGGCTTACAGAGCGTACAAGTATGCATGTACAATGAGCTTGGGATGCGTACACGCAGGCAAGGTAGAGAGAACCTGCGTGCCCAGAGATAAACATGATTTTTAATCACTTTCTCTCATTTTTGATGTTTGACATGGAGAGCATAGGTATAAGGCTTGAAAAGGAGGATAATATGACTATTGATGGAGCTATATTAACTGCAGATAGTCATGGTGACAAATTTCAGTGTAACAGTTAGGTTTCCATGTGGGTTACGTGAAGGGAACCATATGCTTCACCTTTATCCCTTTTTGGACGAAGCCAAAAGAGTGTTGGATAATCATCTTGCTTCACCATAGTGACTTCCTTCTGGTTACAAGAAACTCTCCCCAAGTCCTTTACTAGTTGAAAAACCGACTGACTTAAATCAACCATCGATCAAAACCACTCTCTCTAAAAGTGAATCTTATGGGTCTATACCCGACAAAAGTCAACAGATCGAGGTAATAGTTGATCCAGTTTCACCTTCAGATAATTGTACCTTTCCCGAAGAGAGTGGAAATGATACCATTCAAATTCTTTTTGTTACTTTAGATTTTGACGAACTTGGGGGAAATCCACCTGTTTCATCTAGACAAGAGGAAAACCCTCCAATTCTCATAACTCAAGGGGTCATTTCACCCACTTATCTAGTACATGCTCCAAGCAGTCTAGTCACTTCATTTGATTGGAATTGACTAGCAAGATCCTGCCTTCCTTCTTATGTACCTTTTCGGATCATAGTACAAATTTATAAAATGATCATGTTTGGCACTATCATAGATGAAGGTGCATCAGTGAGTATCCTTTCCTCAACTTCTTGGAAAGTGCTTGGTTCGCCATCACTTATGCTTGTTACACAGAATCTGTTAGGCTTTAAAAAAAACAACAGTCAACCGTTAGGTATCCTTCCTAAGTTACCGATCACTTTAGGAGGGTAAACGTTCATCTGAATGTGATTGTAGTCCCAGGACCATTGGATTACAATTTACTCTTGGGGTGTGACTATCTTTATAACATGGAAGCTATTGTTTCAACACTCTTCCGAGTGATGTGTTTTCCACATGAAGATAAAATTGTCACTGTTGACTAGCTTTCATTTCCCTGTCCAAGCATAGCTCCAATTCAATCATCATCCCTAAATGGTCCTTATACATTAGCAGTATCTCTTGAACCTTCATTCCATCCACCTAGTTGCCATGAGTAGTCTAGTGAATGTAACAAAGTTTAGGGGGCATGCACCCTTGTATACTCTAGATGCACCTAGCTGTAAAGATAAATTTCCCTGTAGGTTATGTGATTGGTCTATCATACCAGTCTATCACACCATTCACCTTTGTCTATTCTGGATGAAGCCAAGGAAGTGTTTTGTCTATTCTGGACGAAACCATCCTACCTAACCACAGTAATTTCCATATGGTTACAGGAGACTCTCCTTTTCATCATGCTGAGGGCATGCAAACTTTTTTTCATTTCTAATTTTTAGTTTTTTAGTTTTTCCATTTTTTTGAGCTTATATAAAAAATAAAAACTGCTTTCAAGCATAGTTTTGTCGTTTCGATCTTGCATAAAAATGAAGTTGACTTCAAGCATAGTTTGTTCATTTCAAGCTTGTGTAAAAATGAAACCGAAACCAAGCATAGTTCCCCCATGGTTCAAGCTTGTAAAAAGTGATTTCCATTCTATCAACCTTTTGAGCCTTGGTTGTGTGCCTCTCATCACCTCCATTCTTTTGGTTGATCATACGCTTCCACTTGGTTGTTTCTCCTTTTTGAGGAAAAGTTGCGATGAGTGGTCTTGTTAGCTAGCCTCTTCACAGAATTTGCCATGTTTTGAGAAGTTCTAAGATTACTCAGAACCAATTTCTACCCTAGACACCACTCGTTCCTCAAAATCGAGTCTCCTTCAAGCCCTTTCTAAACTCGTTAAATATGAGAAGATTGTCGAGCAATTGGCCTTTCCAGCTCATTAAAGTGATTGGAAATGTCATCCATCCTATATAATTTTATACTTTTTCAGACCCGAGGGATTATCTTACGAAAAAGTCAAGCGCTTGTCTTTTTTGGCTCGTTAAAGTGATTGAAAAAGTCATCCCTTCGGTATTATTTTATCCTTTTTCGGGCCTAAGGGATTATTTTACAAAAAAGAACTTCTAGAGTTTTATTTTCACCCCTTTTCAAACTCTCTAAACATGAAAAGGACCAAGTTATCCTTGTCGTTGAACTCGTTAAAAAAATAGCGACAAACTTGTCGATTCTAGACAAGACCGAGTTTCACTGTCGCTAGACTCGTTAAAACATAGCGATAGGTTTGCTGGAAGGGAAAATTATAGAACAAGCATATGTTATCCTCCTCAAGCTTGACAAAAATAAAGAGGCACTGGTCAGTAATGACTGGGGAAAAAGGAAAAACACTTGAAGAATTTATGGTAGTAGGTCGCTCTTGAACATGACACTTTCACTCCATCACCATGATTGAGTCGGGTTGGGTTATTCCATTCACCGGTCATCTCACCATTGGTCTTTCACACCATCCATATTTTGGGGTTAATTCTACCAATGTATCTCAGTGTCATTGACATGTTCAAGAGAAGTCATTCGGTTGAGAAACCATAATCCAGTTAATGCCTCATACACTACAATACCTCCAACCTTCTTTTTTTTCATGACTGCCATTCCTCTACCTTGTTTCATCAAATAGTTTTCACCTCCAGAAAATCATTTGCTTTGTTTCGTGTTGTAGATGTGGGATACATTAAGGCCCTCCTACGACAGGTCACTTCTTGTCGACATCAGCTCATTATCCAAGAAGTTGACTAAGAAACACCCCTTTCAATGCTTTGAAGCTTGCATGCATCAATGGCAAGTTTCTCACTTCCAGCGATAGGTCGACATCAATGGCCTTCCACTGAAAGATTTTGTGTGGTATTCGACATTGAATCATATATTCACACCACGTGAATTGTACTGTAGTACCTTAATGGCCATTATCATTATTGGTCATTCCTCTCGCACATGTTAATAGCTCACATTATTGGCTGGTAATCAGGCAATGTCTTTCCATGTTCGACTTCAGAACATCTCTTCACATGGATTGACTTGTACATCAGGCAAATATTGAACGAGTTTGAAGACCCGGGATCTAGTTTCATCCATTCGGGCTGTGATATATTTAGGGATATAAAAACATCAAATGTACAAAGGCATTGCATAGATAGTCATTTGAACCACGGATGATGACCCTACATCTGAAGAATCACAAGTCTGCATCTACAAACGACTATCTAATCTATGTACATGAAATAAATTTTCTAACACTGAGCATGGGAATGCCTACCTCAGCTATATCATGAAAATTATATTATGATGATGTATTGTATTGTAAATTATGCAGGTCACCTTCCAGTAAGAAACCTCGAATCCTCATGATAAAGCATTTCACTCGACATCAAGATTTATGCCTTCATGCTTTAGGGGGCAACTGTTATAGACATATTTGGGCACTTCAACCCCAAACTTATATGTCAATAAACTAGGGCTCTTCGACCCCTAAAAGAGTTGTTTCATACCCTAAAAGAGCTTAGTCATCTGATTACATCATTCCCCAAAAGTTCCACCGGAGAAACCATCCATAAATGGCCTAAACTAAACCATATTGATTGCTACACTGTTTGGTGCGATGCATGCTCAGTGGTACACTGCTCAGGTGCGATGCATACTAGTTAGGCCTTCTATAGGGTGTGATGGGTGAGGATGGAAAAATGTCCGAGATAGTTTGCTGGATGGTTGCTCATGGAATCTTCTAGAAACTTCTACTATGACACTTGCCTCTCTAATTTTGCCCAGGGATGAGTAAGAGATCCAAGAAATCTCCGAGTGGATCCCTGATCTAAGAGATCTAGGGGGCTGGAATATTGTGAATTGCAAGGAAGCGCCGATAGTTTGTATTTGAGGAAAAGAGAATCGTATTTTTGGTGTGATCTTACTATTTCATGAGGTGAAGAGGGATTGAAGCTGAGAGGTGATGCTAGATCAGACAACTGGGTTGTAATTCTCCCTTCTATTTAATAAAGTTCTTCAAGTTTTCTTCCATATGATTGTGTAATTGTGAATGTCATCATTTGTTAATGCTATCATTTTTTCATTATATATCTGATTCTGTAATGTTTATGTTGTAATAGATCAATATGCTTTGACAATTCTTTGTTTCTGTGTTTCTGCAAGTACTCTCCAAGTGGTTAAGTATGAGGAGGAGTTACAAGCTTTGTCAAGGGGGAGATAAATCAAGCAAGGGATTAAGCAGAATTTCTAGGTTGGTTCCATTGTATTTCTCTTACCTGTTACACATAGAAGAAATCGTTGAATTACTTTAAGCTGTTGTTTCTAGGGTAGTTTCCAAACCTAGAGGGCTAGTCATTCAATAAGACACTAGTTTTCCACAAAACAAGGGTCCATCGAATGTATACAACATGGGTACTCCTTAGATGAGGAATCCAATTTTGCATCCAACAAGTACTTTCACTCAAAATTTGAGTAAAACCTTAGGGAGATAAGTTGAAAATGCCAGTTGAAAAGGTAGTTTTATTATTTTATTATTTTTTAATATTTTTACTTTTTTACTCCAAAAATGGTGAATCATCCCCTATGATCGACATCATCATCTTGAATCCTGTTAGTTCTTATAAATTTTATTTTGGTTGTACATTTTTCTTAGGAGGCCCATTTTAGACCTCAAAATTCCCCTAATGTCTAAGGCCTACCACCCTAATTTTGTGGGCAGTCTCTCCTGTGATGACCCTTACCAGACGTCCAATAGTCTATAGGCTTCATGCCTACATCCTTATTCTACTCCCCAAATCAATATCCCTATCCTCTATCTGATGCATTGAACTTCTTAGATAGAACTACATTTTCTTTATTACCTATACCCTGAGGTATTGCTCACTTTTTGTCTCATTTTCCTTTATTCTTTGCATTACCTTTCCATTTTGGCTCAGTCTCAAATCTGCACTTCGATTTCTTGTAGCAATTCCTTATATTTCAGTTGGTTTCCTCCAATGATTTAGGCTCATCGAACTCAATCCTTTCTTTGAATGCAACCAGTAATCCACTAAGGAATCTCTGAATATCGACCTTCTCCTTCGTGAGTTAAGGGACATACCTTAGTAACTCCAAGAACCTGCTAGTGTACTCATCATCTGTCATAGATACCATCTTTAGCTCATATAATTCTTTTTCCCTATCATCAAAGTATCTCTCTGACAAATACTTCTTCTTGAATAACTGCTCAAACTCACCATGTCAAGTCCTCATGAATACAACTTCCCACCAAATGTTTTCTTTACCTTTGAGACTGAATGTGGCTACTCTAGTTTTTAGTTTCTTTGAATAATCATGTAACTTGAAGAAGTTCCTCATGCCAAGAAACCATGTCTCTCCATCCACTGGTTTCTTCATCTCTCCATCAAAATTGGGTTGCTTTGCTTTCTTAAACTCATCTAGAAAGTATCTCCTATCACTCTTCTTGTAAGGATGATAACAATGACAATCATAGTGCCTATCCGCATCAAAACTAGAATAATAACCGTATCTATCCCTTCTCCTATCAGAAGAGTCCAAAAATCTCCCATATCTAACCATTTCATCTCTATCTGACCCGTGACCACCATGTGACCTACTACGATATGCCCCATTAGTTATGTCCTCTTTTTCATAGCTGATCCTATGTGGTCCTTGTCACTGCAAATATGAGAAACTCTGAAATCATTGCATTTTCCTCTACTTGTTTCCCTTGTGCCTACATGATTCTGTCATTATCTACCTTATAACTCCTTATTTCTTCCTTTAATCTTCTCAATTTATCTTCCAAATCAGAAGAGTTCCCAGCACCATACTGCTCATTTGATTCATAGGGAGAGTCTTTGTAGTCTACCATCTTGCTATCCATTTGATATTTCTTCCTGCAGAGTATATCATGCCAGCTAAACCAAATCACAATAAACCAATGTACCTTAGTATAACTCAGGGAGGATATCGTGTTTGCAAGATAAACAAATCAATGTGATACATGTATAACATAATCATGATAGCATATAGAAACATAATATATAAGCATATAACCATACAAACATCATTCTAGTTAGGGTCCAGTCATCAATGCATGACCTTATCAACAACTCATACCACGACCTCATGTATGACAAAAACTACTACATCATTGCACACTTGACCACATGCAAACATTAACATGCATAGGAAATACATAAACAACCACACACATGCATAAACACATGTAATCAACCATAAACGAACAATACTTGAAATCAAATGTAAAATAATGATACATGCAACCAAGCATACAAGAATGCAACCAAAAATACAATAATGTAACCAAGCAGACAATAATGATACATGTAAGTGACATATCACAACATGTAACCAATCATTCTCTCATGACGTTGCACTCCACAATGAAAACATCAACTTCCACATGATGACATCACTACAACCACATCATGAAAATGCAACAACCATGTGGAATGCAAACATAAGAGACACACATGAAAACGACATGCATGGATGATCAACACACATCCCATCCAATTTGAGTGGTGAACAATGCTCTGATACTACTATGTAACGCTCTCCTCCCACATCTAGTACCCAAAAAACTGGCCAGCTAGGGTAAATATGAAATGAGAGGCCACTATGATGTGATTCAACCTCTTAAGTCACGTTAATGAAGTGGAGCTGATGAAAATGCACCATACATACATTTAAGATCAACATAAGGACCCTCAAGAACCAATCCAACCTTGCTTCCAATCAGCCCCTAGGTCCCCTTGTGATTTTGGACCGCTTGACCTCTAGATGTTCTCATGCTCTAGGCATGCTAGCTTCTAGGGACCTCTGGATGCTCTCACAAGCCTGCAAGCCATCAGAACTAGAATAATACTTGTGTCTGTCCCTTCTCCTATTTGGAGTGTCCAACAATCCCCCATCTCTAATTGTTTCATCATTGTCTAGAATTGAATGACATCTTCAAAACAATAAAATAACAAGGAAATCACAGTACAAATTCAGTTACTTGAATAAGACCTTGACTAGACCCCTACTAGCCATGACAAGAATTTCATCAAAAATATCACGAATATGTAATCTACAGGTGTAAATAACATATCTAAGCATAGGGGTCTCATACTTAGTTCAGAGTCACTAAGAAGCATTGATTCATCAACACATTAACTGACATTTCATTCATTAGGTCATAGATACATTATTCATTCATTTACCAATAAAAACATCATGAGATCCATTCATATATACTGTCATAAAAAATATTTATAACCAGCATAATAGCAAAAAAAATACTAATGAAGTCACAACCATATGATCCACATATAAACTAATATAATACTCATGGAAATAAAAGGAGAAATAATGTCATATTGATGATGCAAAAATCCAAACATGGGATGGGAATTCTAGGTTCCACCCGACCGTAGAATGGATGGCCCAAATATCTTTTCAACCATTCACCCCCATGGCATATTCTAAGAATGAATGTGGGATCTCATAGAACACATCAATCCAAAACCATCCAGGGCTTCCAGAGGTCATCCACCTCAAATCATCAATATTTATTCCATGTCACGGTCGAACATCAAAAAACCATCATCAAATTGGTCTTTCCAGGGCTTACAAAGAATTTGTTCCAACGAAGGCTTCTAGGACTAGTAATTCAACCAACAGTTGTCGCAGGGATTCTAGAGCATTTGTCCAAATAAGGGTTCTAGGACCAATAACGCAACCCACCAAGGGCTTGAAGAGCATTTTTCCAATCAAGGCTTCCAGGACTAGTAACTCAACCCAAGATGTTACAGGAATTCTAGAGAATTTTTCCAACCAGGGCTTCCAAGAACTAATAACTCAAACCAATCTAAAGAAACATGATAACCAACCAAAACAAAACATGGAAATAAACCCACAATCTCCATGGCTATCTAGGAAATGGAAAGTCTAGGAAATCCACTGTCAATCGAGGAAATCCTCCATGCAAATGACTGATGGTGACCCAAAATTGACAAGCATATTCCATGCATGCCAAAACTAGTGAGAAAAACATACATCCAACTCAGTACCTGCAAGCAAAAATGTCGTATCTGCTTATCCTAATGCCCTCTTGTGCTTTCTTGCTCTTACGTTGCCTTCTTTCTCCAAAAATCAAAGTATTCCAGACCCTCCAAGAGTGCTCCAAGATCAAGTCCTGCACATAGAAGAGACAAACATAATCATAACATACAACTCTGATAACTAATACATGAATACATAGAAGAACATCTAGTTACACATAACTAATCTATTCATGCTAAAAGGTATTGGACAAACAACTAAATGAATGATAGTACCAACACCACAGAGTAGACAATACAAATGCAATTCTATATTAATGTCAGAAGAGTGATTACAACCATCTATTGCATTAGCCTTCCCTTACCCCTCCATCTTCTCTCTCTCTCTCCCTTCTTACCAAATTCTTATGATTTGAGACAATGCTCAACAATCAAGTATGATATCCTTTCAAATGATCGAACCTCTATCACCATAGCCCTAGCTTTTCTTATGTAGCGATTGAGTTAGGGTTGCCAAGTTCCTCCATGAGTTCCTTAGGGTAAAAGAAATGAAGTTTCCATCCTTTTCAGTTTTTTTCCCATTTGCCTCCTACATTAGGATTATAAATCCCCCAAATAGGTCGAAATTGAGATGTTTCCTTGTTTTTCTTGAGTAGATTTAGGAGAAAATATCTAGATATTTATGAGTCAATTTTCTCCTTTGACCCTTAGAACTTCATTAGGGTCCACTAACGCTACTCCCAAACTAGCAACTAGAGTTAGTTGGGTCATTAGTGCTCCCTTAGGCTTGCAAAGAAGCTTTATAAAGTAGGTTGTCAGTGCATAGCAAGCATTAGTCTGAAAAGAAAGCATGTGACCTTGGTCTTTGCTTCAGCTATCATGTCTTTCCCCTCTAAGTTGATGAGGGGGTCAATTTGTTGTATAACAGGCGAGGCTACCCAGGATAGACTGCCAAAGCCATAAGAAAGGAGCAATACCATGAACATGAATAAGGACATGGGAAAATGGTGTGCATTCCATAAGAGATCCACTCACAATACAAGTAAGTGTCAGGCCAAGTAGTCACTGGTGGCCGAGCTGAGGGCTTTTGAATCAGACGCAATTTCTGACTCTAAATCAAAACAGAATAAGGGAAATGACAAAGGGAAGAATATCATTGATAAGGAGACCAATGACACTGAGGCCACCACCAAGATCTAGAATATTGAGCCTGAAGATCCACAGGAGGGGGAACACCTCTTCCACTCATAGATTTGGGTGAAGGGTTCTCCACTACAGTTAATTGTCGACAACGGGAGCAAAAAAAACCTCATTTTAGCAGAGGTTGTGAAGTAGCTGGGTCTAAAGACTACAACACATCCACAGTTATACACAATCGGGTGGCTTCACCAAGGACAAGATCTTCGCGTCAGGCAATAATGTCACCTTGCCTACAACATCAAGCCCTTCATGGATGAGGTATTGTGTGACGTTGATCCTCTTGATGTTTATGATGTATTTTTAGGACAACCATAATTTCGGAAGAGACATACTCTATATGAGTCTAGACCTCGCTATGTGATTGTTACTTTGGCTAATAATTTGTACAGGATACCAAAGGTAGCCTCACATATTGCGATCTCTTTAATCATTGCAAAGCAATGCAATAAGATCATTTCCCAGACTAGGAAATTTGTTTTCCTTATTATTCGCCCCTAGAGAAAGAAGAAAGTTGTGGCCATAGATTCCAAGCAGGGCTCCTCTACAAAACAACAGCATATGGACAAGGTTGTGGAGGAGTATGGGGATATTTTCACCTCACCCATAGGGGTACCTCTACACTGTTAGGTCAAGCACTCCATCGATCTAACCCTGGGAACATCACTACCCAATGGACCGATCTATCGATGCTATGTTTTGGAGAAGGATGAGATTAAGAGGTAGCTTTAGGAACTGTTGCAAAAAGGGCACATTAGGCCAAGCTCATCACCTTGTGGGAGATCGATTTTATTGCTACAGAAGAAGGATGGGACCTCGAGGCTCTGTATTGACTATCAGGCATTGAACAAGATCATTGTCTGGAAAAGGTACCCAATCTGATGAATTAATGACCTTTTGGACTAGCTCAAAGGGGCCAAATATTTTATCAAGATTGACTTGGAGTAAGGTTATTAGCACGTGCCTATCAAACCCTTCAATGTGTGGAAGACTTCCTTCAAATCTAAGGAGCACCTTTTCGAATAGTTAGTCATGTCATTTGGATTCATGAACACCCCTGAAACCTTCATGATACTGATGGAAAACATCTTGCAACCATCACCAATGCATTCTTGGTGGTGTATGTAGATGACATCTTGATCTTCATCCAAAGTTAGGAAGAGCACCTCCACCATATTCGACAGGTCCTTCAAACCTTGCGAGAACACAAGCTATGTGCTAACTTTGAGAAATGTACCTTTGGCCTAACCCAAGTTCAATATTTGGGATACATCATTGATGAGAAGGGTGTACATGTGGATCCATTCAAGATACATGTCATTCGGGATTGGATAGCCCCAACCACTCTATTAGAGCCCCACAACTTTTGGGTCTTGCCAATTTCTATCGTAGGTTTATGTTGGGGTTCTCTCATATCACTTGGCATTTAAGTCAAGTCACTAACGATGGAGTGAAAGAGAAGTTTTTTTGGTCAAAAACCCAGAAAAAATAATTCTTTGAGTTGAAGAATCACCTCTATTCTGCACCAATGCTCACATTACAATACTTGCAACATTCATTTGAGATTAAGACAGATGCTTCCGATGATGCTATTGGTGTGGTTCTTACTCAGCATGGGAATCAAGTGGCTTAAAATAGTGAGACACTTTAGACATAGTCCAAAAGTACCCCACTTACAAAAAAAAATGTATTCCATTGTGCAGGCCTTACATCAATGGAAGTATTACATTCTGGGGAAGGAAATGGTCATCCACACAGGCCATCAACCTCTACAGTTCATACAGGCATAAGGGAAGTTGCAGAACGATCGTCATTAGAAATGGTCCACCTATATTCAATAATTCCATTTGAATATTAAGTATAAGAAGGGTAGCACCAATAACGTCATTGATTGCCTCAGCTGGCCACCGATCATGGTGTTGATCATAGTGCTCGACTCCTGTGGGCACGAGACATCGGGGTGGCCGCATCTTTACAAGAGACATCTAGAATTCAGCAACATATACCAGACACTCCTAGAAGGGAAGCAAGTTCCAAATTTTCATCTTTAGGATGCACTATTATGCCACCTGGAACACATCTATTTTCTTTCAAGTGAGCGTGCCAAGATGATTTTGGAGGCGCACGACAATTGGGTCGTTGGACATTTCAGAGTGGAGAAAACAATGGCGATATTGCAGAAGTATTTTCATTGGCCAAAACTTCGTCAGGATGTTGGGAAGTGCATTAGGTCCTACACCACCTATGACATTTCCAAACCAACCATCAAGAAGCAAGGCTTGTATACTCCTCTAATTACTCCTAGTTGGCCTTGGGAATCTATCTCCAAGGATTACATGTCGTGTTGGGTATGGATCCTGATTATCTTCTGTATTCAAAGGTTTCAGTTGGATGTATACCCCAAGAAGATTGTACACCCATCCACGTGGGGGGGTGCGGGGGGGACTCGTCCCCCCGCAGGGGTTTAGGGGGGCCCATCCCCCCGGACTGGGGGGTCCGGGGGCTAGCGGTCCCCCGAAGCTAAAAATAGATGTAAAAGTACCTTGTAAAAGTCTAGTAATTTCTAGTCAATATGGGACGTTCATTAAGTAGATGATCTGACAGTAGAAGTTATGTTTAATTTAGGGTTTTTGGCCCCAGAAGGCAACCCCTCACTATATATTAGGGAATTGTATTATGCCCATAGAATATATGTATTCTGAGTGAGGAAGAGAGAGGAGATTAAGAGTGGAGAGGGAGTTACAACAGATCTACTGTAGGTTGTATCTCTTCAGTTTGTTGGATAATATAAAGGGAAGGACTGGCTTTTTCTTTGTGGATGTAGCCCAAACTGGGTGAACCATGTATATCTGTGTCTCTCTTGTTTTATGTATTTTTTGTGTTTATATTTCTGCAATATTTTATAAGTTCCATTGCTCTATAATGTATAATTTTCTAACATGTCGGGCCTTCCTTCTACCACGAAAGACAACGATTGGGTATTCATGGTCATCGACAAATTCTCTAAGAGGGCCATCATGGTAGCCTGTAAGAAGAGTATAAGGGAAGAGGCCACTGCTAAGGTCTTCTTTGAACGAGTGTGGGTACACTTTGGGATCCCATAGTCCATTGTCTCAAATCAGGACAAAAGATTCATGAGTGCATTTTGGTCAAGTCTCTGGTTGATGCTGGATACAAAAATTAATGAATCCATAACTTTCCATCTCCAAACTAATGGGAAAACATAGGCTATCAACAGGATTATTGTACATATTCTGCGCATGTACAACTCGAATCATCCACACTTATGGAATGAAAGTCTCCCCTATGTCCAACACAACTACAACAAAGCTCTCCACAAATCAACTGATCAAGGTGGATATTGGTGGCTACAGATATATTCCACTTGGATCCCCACCATTGTTTCTTTTAGTTTTTAAATTTCCTTATTTGTATTACAATTTACTCTGTTTGGCAGTTTTTTGGGTCCTAAACTTTCGAATCCATTTTGAGGCCCTAAACGAAATTTTTTTAGAACACTTGGGCTAACATGGGTTTTTTAATGATGTTGGCCATTCAAAAGTTGTAGTCCCTAGATAGAACTTTCTAACAAGGTATTGTGCGTGTCAAATAGAGATTGTATGCCAAAGTTATGACCCTGGGATGTTGATGTACCAATTTACCCAAACGGGGCCCATAGTTTGACGCTTCATCTCCTAGGGTTAGGTTTTTGGTTGTTTAGGGTTTTCCATTGTTTCTCAATAATAAATAGGCATTTGAGCTTCATTGTAACATAGTTCAGAGGCATGTAGTTGCCACATCTCTTCTCAGAGATAAGCTAACATCACCCAAGCTAGTCTTATTTCCATTTTTTTTGTAAGCATATTTTAGTATTTTATATTAATGAAATGAAGTGTTATTTCTACTGTATCTCTGTATTTATGGTTATATCTGTAATTTATTGTATTCCTATTTAAATATGGATCAGTGGTATCAGAGCAGATTTCTCTTTCTCTATTTTTCTTTGCATGTCCCCAACGAGTTTAGGATATAAGGAGTTAGGGCTCGATTTGGTTGAACCTTTACAAGGTCATCCTCGCAAACCACGATGACTACCGATGGGCGAAGAACATAAAGACGAGGAAGTAGGAGATCCTATCAAAATATTGCTCGAGGAGGTCCTCGAGAAACAAGGGAATGTGATGATGGATAACTTTGCCTGGATTCTCGAATGGTTGCCCATCGATAGTGCATCGACATCCAACAACCACTCTAGAGGCTCCGCTCCTTTTAAGGTACAAGTAAAATTTGAAATTTTGATATTTGAGGGCGAAATAGATGCAGACACCATAGATAAATGGTTAAATCTGCTAGAAGGATATTTTTTTGTTCATGATTTTTCTGACATGGAAAAGATTACTTTTTCTCTTCTCAAAGCCACCCCCAACATCAAGGACTAGTGGGAAACCTACTGTGAGCAGAAGGATGAAAGTACAACCCAATTGTTTTTAGGTGCACCCATTTGGAATTCATTCGGAGATGCTATCAAGGAGTAGTACTACCCTGTTAGGAGCTGTGAGGATAAAAATACAAAATGGACCCTGCTACGGCAGGGAAGGGACAAAGATGTGTTAGAGTTTACCAATGTTTTTCATATGCTTTGCAAAAAGTTGGGTATCAAGGATTATGAGAAATATTTGGTACTCAAGTACCATGGCTTCCTACATAAGTACATCCAGGATGAGATGGAGTTCCTGACATCTCCTTGCTTAGCACGATGTACCAATATGTTGTCAAGATCAAACAAAAGTTTATACAAAAGAAGTGAGAATTTGAGTCTACGAATCCAAAGCAAGGGAAAGGTTCCCCCAAACCGTAGAAAAAAGGACAAATCCACCGCAGGGCTACCCAAGACAACCCGCCAAAGATGCAAGCAAAGAACAACACTGGGAAGCCAAAGAAGGACATGGGAAAGTGGTACAAGTTCCATAAGAGCTCCACTCACAACACAAGTTAGTGTCAGGCCAAGTAGTCACTAGTGTCCGAGCTGAAGGCTTCAGAATCAGTTGCATGTTCTGACTTTAAATCAGAACCTAACGAGGGAATGACAAAGGGAAGTAGATTACAGATGTGGAGTCCAACACCACCATTTCCACCATGAAGATCCAAAAGGAGGAACTCGAAGATCTAGAGGAGGAGGAGCGCCTCTTCCACTCCCAGATGTGGGTAAAGGGTATTATATGACATTAATCCCCTTGATGTTTGTGATGTATTATTAGGCCAACCATACTTGTGGAAGTGACATTTTGTGTATGAGTGAAGGTGTTGCACTATTATTATTGATGAGCACCAGTATTGCAGCAAGAATGTTCGAACTCCTTGGGCTACTAGCTTTACTTTATCAACCCAGGGTTTGTACAAACTTGGAGGTGACAGTGTTGTATACACAAGTAAAAGTGATGGTTTTTCCCTTTGTCGTTGTTCATCTGGTGATAGAACTCTAGGGTTTTTCATGCCGGACTTCTATGGATTCAGAAGAAGCTTGATTGTGATGAGGGAAAGAGAAATCTTACTCGAAGAGAAATCTTGTTTACTCTAGTAAGAAAAAAGATTGAAATCAAATGCTAAAACACACCATGTTCTAACTAACTGCTGAGATATTGTGCTTAAAAAATAATGCTAAGTTAACAAGTATGCAATCCTACTATCTCAAGAATATAAATTCAAAACATCAAACATTCTACTACTATGCATATAAATGGCTAAAATAAATCTATTTTTCCCTTTTGTCTTTTTTTGGAAAAGTGTAAAATCTAATCTCTTTTTATGATGTGGAAGATGGCTTATGAATGCTGGTGAATGGTTAGAAGGTTGGGACACCATTAAGTGACCTTTCTTAGCTTCCTAGAGGCTCTTCCCTCAATTTAGCCTCAAAACAGACCACTAAAGGATGTCCTAAAAACCTACAAGATTCCATGTATTTCTATAGGATACAACTGAGAGAAAAATGATGGGTGTTGAAGGTGATGGAAGGCTTATGGAAGGTAGTTGGGGGATGAAATGAGGTAAGGAAATAGCTAGGGTCACTCAGAACTCAAAAACAAGGTTGGAAGATGGTTGGATTTGCTCATTAAGCTTGGAGAAGTTTCCTTGCAAAATTATGAAATTGGTGAGGGTCTTAGTGAAAGAAAGGAATGATCATGGATGGATGAAGTTGGAAGGAGGTTTTTGACTATGACATCTCTCTGTACTTATGAAACACCTGCACTGCATCAAACATTGACATTTACCCAAAATTCATGTAAACAAGAATAATTTCAGTGATCTAGGAAAATAAAGTTTAATGAGCTAACTGTCTACTTCATGCATGAAGAAAACTTGCAATTAAGATGGAATCATTGATGATATTCGATGTAAGACTGAAGATGGAAGAAATCATAACTAAATCCTAATCTTGCAAACTAATCAAATGTTGGCTTAATTACAGAAAACCCTAAATTCTATGAGAAAGTAGAATTTTGTCTTTTTAGGGTTGTACAGGAGTTATTTCCTCAAATTACTATCCCTAAAGGAAGAAGTGAGGCCAAAACACAAATTAACATCTTTTTGATGCTCCTTTATCTCTTTTAAACTACTACTAAAGTAAAGCACAAATGGAAGAAAACTAATAAACAAACTAATCAAATATACATTACTTGCAATGAAATACTTCTAAAAACAATTCAACTTTCAAATCAATCTAAGTGTATAGATACAAGAAGAGGAACCGTTTCTGCTAGGGTTGGGCCCTAACCCAGGAGCTTCAGCCCTTTGAGTTAAGTCAGTGTTGGATCAAGAAAATTCTCATTCTCATTATCAAAATAGGAAATTACATAACAATGTCTTCCACAAGTCTTGAACTTCAAAATGACTAGTGTTTTTACAGAAAAAATTCGAATCCCAATGGGATTTTAGGTCTCTTTGTTTATAGAACCGAAGTCTCCAATGAATTCCTTAAATCTAGGGAGGCTTAGCTCCCAAACTTGAGATAAAATAACTCTTTGAATATCACTTGATCGACCGCATTTTGATCTCCATGACTTGGTTGCTTGTAGTCCAAGCTAGTGTGATTGATGGAGGAATATTCAAATGAGGAGGATTTACGTCCTACAATCTCTCTTCCTTGTCCCATTTGATTTTCAGCCCTTAATCTTGCCAAAATTTCCTGATTTTCTCTCACAAACCTGCATTCAATGCACATTAGTCCACTAGGCATAATATCTCACTTTGACTCATGTCATTAAAGAAAATATAATCAAAATATGTAATAAATTGTAAGAAGAATTGGTTTGACTAAGCTAGGAGGTGAATTAAGGTCCATATAGTTACCCAATGATGAGACTCATCATCACCCCCCTACTAAAAGTGTTGCTCATCCTCTGAGTAACTCAATCAATATCCACGTCCTTCATAGCTCTAGTGGCCTCCCTGACATCCTATGGGTCTACTGTAGTTTCCTCTTCTTATGCATAGAATCTTGCCTTCCTTTCTATCTCCTCCCACTGCTTTCTTTCTTTCTCTTCCTTCCTTCCTTCTAACATACCTAAGAGTAGTGGTGGACTAAATTTCAAGCCAATCCAATTGACTTTGAGTCTTTGGATGGTTTTTTTGTACATGGGTGTCCTATTCAGTGCTTCTCTTATTCTTTGAGGAGAATGGTACTATTTGATTTTCAAACTCTATGGAAAAGTATTCCATATCCTTTAGAAAGTTTGCATTCTTTCATCCTCTAACAACCTGAACATATCCTCAAAATGTGTAATTGCTTGCTCTTGGGTAGCAAGATACTTGGGTGCAAGTTGAGGATCATTTACAATTAAGTTATGTGTGATGATGACAACCATTGGATTTGATTGCTCAAATCTTATAATGAGAGGCTCTTTTTGTTCCCTTGCCATTTTCTTCTTCATTTATGTAGCCCTTGCTTCCTCACGGTTCATCCAGACGCCAAAGCCATCAACTATAAATCCCCAAGTTTTGCATTAGGGTCCCATACATTCAGATCTATCAAGGTTAAGTTATGTAGGTAGAACTCAGACATCTTAGCCCTATCCTCTAGTGTGATTTGATCACAAATATCAATGAGCTGTCTATAATCCTGAAATGGCATAGTGCCTGTCTATGCTAGGGTCTTGATTTGGAACTACAACCACTTTTCCTTAAGGTATAATGCATAGGAATTAGCTGGCATCCTGCACTAGATTTCCTCTAAGGATAGACTAGCTGTGGACGCCAATTGACCCTCTCTTTCTTGTAGTTATCCTTTAAACCATGCATTTTATGCCTCCAACTGAGCTTTCATTATGGCCTCTCTGTCCCTCAGGCTGCTTAGTTCTCTACCCATCTCCTTAAGTTTTTCCTCCATGTGACCTAGGTCCTCCACTCCCTTGGACTTGGCAATCTGCATCTATCTATGTGTTATTGCTCTTTCTTTCTTGAGCTCAAAGAATAATGGGATGGCAATTTTTTGTGGAATGACCATACCCCCTTCAATAAACCTATAGTAGGAGTCAAGGTTAGGTTGAGGATTAGGTTCCCTTAGCTCTGGATCCTCCTTCATTTCATGCTGAATAATCCCTTCTTTATCTAATTTATGAGTTTCCTGTAGGTTTAGTAGAGTCTCCTATAGGATTTCTTTTGCTTCCTGTAGGTCATGTTGTGTATCCTATAGGAAGTCCTTTCCTTTGGATGAGGTAGATCTAGTCACAGGCCTTCTCACATAAGTGATAAGGGACTTAGGGGAGGCTTGTCCTGAGGATGCTTCTGCTTGAGTTTGTATAAGAGGAGCCATCTTCTCCAGCTACTTAGGTGAGTCTTCAATAACAATAGGAACCTCGGTGGGAGTCTGAGGTTTTCCCTGTCTTGTTCTTGTACTTTTTCTTATCCTAAAGTATAATGGAGTTTGTCGTTCTCTTTTACCTTTTTGCTTGATAGGGGTGCTAAGGGTAGTGAGGGCAGCAACTGCCTCTCTCTTAGTGGGTTCTAGGGACATTTTGGGTGACTCCTCCTTCTCTTCTGCCTCCTCTTTTCCATTCCCCTTTTCATATTTGTCTTTCTCCTCTTCTTCTCCCTATAGTTCCTCACTTTGTTCATCTGTGTCCTTCTTGGCATCTTCTTCTATCCCTTCACCACTTTCCTTCTCCTATCCTTCTTCTTCTTCCTCATCTATTTCCTCTTCATCCCTCTCTTTTTCTTCTTCTTCATTTTTAATTTCTTATTCATCCTCTTCACTGGTAGTGGGGCTCTGGTCATATTTAAGGGCTTTTATATCTCCCTCTATTTGCATGTCTCTGAAAGTTACCCATGTGATAGGAGGGCATCTTCTATGATGAGTCTAATTAACCCATGATGGGCTAGCTATTGATGGTTTCCTTCCTAAACCTTCATGCTCATATCTATCATTGATTTGAGAAGGAAGTAGGGTAAGTTGAGTTTGTGTTGAGGGGGTGTGTCTGCCCCAAACCTCAATCCTTCAAGAAGCCTAAAGTGGTATCCATATACCACATTATACCTACCTTTGCATGATATATATATTATAAGGTGGTATCTTATTTCATTCCAGGGATATGTTAGGTTGGCTCTTCTCACTCCATTTTTTTCTACCATGGCCTCCACTCCCTCTAAAAAGAATTTCTTCTTTGTAGTTTGGCTTTTTCCCTTGTCCTCCTTTCTCCAAGGCACTCCTAAGGGAAGTGTGGTAATTTTGCCTATGATTTTAGGGATGAGTTATATGGTGAGGCCTCTCACCATAATATTCTCATGGGTCCTAGTCATTGGAATGAGGGAGAGAGAAAAATATTTGGCTACTTCGTCGTCATACCCCCTCAATTTCTCAAAGAAACCTATCCAATTATGGGTTGTGAATATTTCTAGCATAGGAGGGTGCTAATGAATGCTCATGGTGTTCATTGGCTCTCTCCTATTAAACCCCCCTTTCATTTTGTCTGATGGATGGAGGAGTATATATTTTTGATACACAATTTTAATGGAGGAAATTTAATTGAAATTTATGTGGATACAATTCCCTTATAATACAATTAATTTCAACAAACTAGAAGATTTTTTATGTTCATTTCACTTGAAGAAATGTGGGGAATGTAGAGCCTACCTCCTTACAATTCTTGATGTAGCCAACCCCTGTTTTCCTCCCTCTAAACTGCTCATTGCCAATCCTATAGACTGCCTGACTATATCTCGTAGGATTTCCTATAGGATCATGTAGGATTTCCTATAGGATCCTGTAGCTAGTCCTGTGTAGGAAAAAATATGACATTTGTCTCTCCTGTAGACTGCTTGAGGGCCAATAATGACTTTTCTTGTGTGAGCCTTGAGAATGTGAATGCTTCTATGCATGGGGATCAACGTTTATTTCCTCTTATGGTTGATTTGAGTGAAGTGGTGTGTTGGAAGTCGAGGTATGAATATCTATTTTTGGATCGTTGGACCCACTACCACATCATAATTCTCCTTACCTCATAATCAACTCCCACTTTGGGCATCCATAGCTTAACTAATTTCGACCTCATCCTCCTTTTCTTTGAATTGAATGTTACCACGCATGTGAGGCTAACTGTTTTCTCCTCATTGGCTTAATGAAGGTGGCCAAGTTAACTAGCCACCTTTCGCTTGTAAACCAACTCGTTCACCAATTTTACATCTTTTGATCACATTATGATAATGAGAGAGTGGAATTGAGATACTTACCCATGGTAATAATACCTTAATGCAGTTTTTTGAAGAAATGAAGTCTTGGCTGTGTGTTGGCTACATGGGATTTTCTTCCTTTTATTTTTTATTTTTTATTTTCTTTTGATGATTTTCTTTGGTGTGTGGCTTCCTAGTGTTGATGATGATGATGTTGATGTTGTTGCTAGGCTTTGGATGAGATTCTTCTACCTTTGGATCTCCATGCTTGAAACTGGCTGCAACCTATGATTTCTGTTTTGTGGGATAGGCTGCTACAAGATTTCCTATAAGATGTCTTGTCATTGCTTCTCCCTCAACAATTTTAGTCATTTTCTACTGCTAGGACTTGAGGATGATTCACATGGGAAGAGAAGGGGTATAGGTATTTGTGCATGAGGAAAAATAACCTTGAGGTGCTATCCTATTTCTTTGTGTCTTCATCCTCTTTCCTCTTTGTTTTTTCTTGAAAACTGTAATTTGTTTTTGAAAACTGACTTTGGTGATGAATGCAAGGGCGATCATGGTGGAAAGAGGTATGGTGAGGAGATGGTTAAGTATGGATTTATTTTTTTGACATGGGTAGATCATTCCCTTGCTCTAGGGTTACTCCCTTTAGGATTCCCAAGCCGCTGTAAATCCTATAGGATCATCCTGTAGGTTTTCACGGAATCCTGTAGGTTTACAGGGAATCCTATAGAAAACACAAAACCCTTGCAAACCAAGGCAAATGAGTAGAAAAATGGTAGGAGTGATACAATGATGGAGGATAATGAATGGAGAAGTAAAACATGAGCTGGAAATGTCCCTTTTGATTCTCCATAATTGTTTTGATCATCCTTCTGCTGACCTGCAAACAATACTTTGTTATTTTTTCTTTTCTCCCCTTTTTGTTTTTTTTTTAAACTAGTCTACCTCAAAGAGGTTTTCATCCAAGTTGCCTGCCTTGGATGCCTCAAGAGAGGTTTTCACACAGAGATATTTTTATTTCTCTATTTTTTTTCCCATTTTGACACCATTGGGCGACCTCAAGATATTTTCAACCCAACAGTGGGACTTAGGTACCTCATGGAGATTTTCACCTGAGTCTCCTTATTTTTTTTTTCTTTTTTTTTTCTCTTCAGTGACTTGATGAGGTAGGAGCTAGACTTGCTCCACCACCATCATTGTTTTGTTGATATCTTCAATGAACTCTTGCTTTGACAATGGCCTTTCAATTTGTGTCCATTAATAAGTAAAGGAATGGCCTCTGCATCTATGGTTCTAATCTACACTGAACCATTATCATGAAATTTCTTTATGACATAAGGCCCTAACCATCTAGTCCTTAATTTTCCCCTAAAGTCTTTATATTTGGAATTATATAACAAAGTCCAATAACCTTATTGAAATTGCTTTCCCTTGATTTTATTTCCATGCCAGATCTTCCTTTGAATTTGAGTCAACTTTGTGTGTAGGAGGGCCTACATTCTAAACTCATATAATGCATTCAACTAGAGAAATCTCTCTTTTTGGGCACTGTTGAGATCTAGATCTAGCTGGGCTGCCATTCTAAATGTATTGTACTCAAATTCAATGGATAGTAGGGCCTTCTTCCCATAGACCAACTCATAGGGTGTGAATCCAGTGGTGGTCTTCCAAGTGGTATTTTAGGCCCATGTGGCATCAACAAATCTATCTACCCAATATTTTCTACTGCTACTAACCACGTTGGTCAGAATGTTGTCCAGTGCTTTGTTGGTCATATCCACTTGAGCATTAGCTTGTGGGTGATAGGGAGTGGAGGTTCTATGCTTGATCTTGTGTTGGCTTAACATGTCTTCAATCATGTTGGATGTAAACTGGTTGCCTTGATCAATGACCAGTTCTCTAGGGTACCCAAACTTGTTAAAGACATTTTCCCTTAAGAACTCAGCCACCTTCCCCTCTGTTGCTACCTTGATTCCCTTGGTTTCAGCCCAATTATTTAGATAGTTAGTGCACACAATGATATATTCCTTTCTCTTGGAAGGAGGGCCAATAGGTCTCTGGTGAAGTAAAATTCTAAGTGCGGACACAAACAATTCCTCTAGCCCGATAGTGGGTCTAGCCACTAACAAGAAATTCTATGGAAGATTTCCATATGTTAGAACCAATTAAGAGGGCCTACCTCTTAGCACAGTTATCCGGTTTGGTGATGACATTTCTTTCTCACTCCAGCTATCTCCCATTTCCTTCTTCGAACACTTGAAACAAGTAAACAATAGAAAACAACAACCGTGATAATAGAAAATTTGTAATTCAACATACTTAACAAGTCGAGAAACATTAAGCTATAAACATGTGAGATGACACATTATATAGGAAATCAATTGATAGTTTCATATATATTAAATCAAGAAGAGATTACAACAATTTTCTTGACATGGTTGTTCTCCTCCAACAAATCCAGTTTCCCACACACTTTTGTTAGCATTCCATGATGGCCTCAACAATGGTAGTTTTAAGGCTCTTCCCTTTAGTCTTCACATTAAACCAAATTCACACTTCTCCCTCACACACAACTACAAAGCTACCACTACGAATAACTTGTTTATTACTCCAAACTTAAAACTTCAACCAGAGCCTGATTATAACTAGCACACACCAATACACCAACACTTAACACTAGATTGTGCTTGGGAAAAAGGAAGGTTTATATAGCATGAATGGATGGGAGATGGTTACTCTTCTCCTAGGAGAAGGTATTTTCTCTTGAGGTAGTTACATCCTAATAGGGGAAAGGAGCCCAAACTAACATCCTTGAATCCATCCATCCCAACCATTGACCACACTTCTATTACGAGGCTTCTAGAGATGGAAGCTTTGGTTCATTTAAAAAACTTTCCAAAAGAGGATCAATGCGACTGGAACAATGCTCAGTCATTCCGGTAGGCGCTAGGGAATATTATAATCCCTGCATATCGATGCGAGGAGAACAAGGGCCATTACCATCGGTCTTGTAAACTGGGGAAAACAGAAGATTTGTGGGAAATGATGCAAAAGGGAATTGTTATTCTCATGAAGAGGGACACAATGAAAGTTTATTCATGAAGGGGAAGCATGTAGGGTTCATTGTAGAGGTCTTCAGGATCATGGAACTAGAAGTACAAGGACAGTGACAAAATGATGTGTAACATATTCCCCCTAAAGCGTGAAAGGTCAAACGAGAGTGAGGGATGAAATTATTTATAAATCAGTGCAGGGAACTGGAGTCTACCATCAGAAAACCTGCAAGTAAGTACAAATACATATACATAACTGAAAACTGTGTCAAATTATACATGAATCGTGGTATGGATGTAGCCGTCCAGAGAATGATCATGTAAATGGATCCAAGGATGGGCGCAACCATTCGATAAAGAGGATGATATCGAAACCAAGGTATGGGTGCAGCCATCCAATAATAAGAAGGATCAGATATGACAACTCATGGTATGGTCGCAACCACCCATCTGAAAGAGACATGTATATCAGAATGATCGTGTCACATCGCATTTCAACTTGAAATTTTTGTAATCTGAGCCCAGAGTCTTGCGCTCCAACACAACCCAATCAAAGTACAGATTCTAACATGCAAATAAATGTGATGATGTTGAACATGCTAGAAAGTTGCTTGATTACCAGCTGATGATGTAACTGTTAACATGCATGAGAGAAACCACCAATAATGACAATGGTTCTCATGGTACTATCAGCACAATTCATGAAATGTGAATAAAGGAACTGTAGCCGAACACTTGTGAAAACACCCCATCGAAAGCCAATGATATGAACTTGTTGTCGAGTGTGAATAAATTTCCATTAGGGCATGCAATATTTAAGGTACTGGAGGGGAGTCTCTCAGTCAAATTCCTTGATAATGAGTTGAAGTCAACAGGAAGCGACTGTGTTGAAGGACGGCCATAATGTATCCCACATCATTAACATGAGAGAAAGTATTTCGGATGATACTGTCACACGGAATGAGTCGAGGTTGCGGACAAGATCGACCTTCCTAGTATCTAAAGATATCTAGTGACAAGAAAGCTAATCAAAAACTATCTTTCTCCAAATATGCAATCAAAAACAAAGGAAAACAAGTGTTTTAGGCCTACCTTGGGTCTAATGCAAGTTTTTGGAAGCCTCACTCCCTCGCTCCAAATGAGCTTCCTCGAAGTGTAATTCTATAAACAAAAACAAGAAAACAAATTAAATAGCACCTGAAAAGCCAATATCATAAAGCATATTCATCATAATGATCAAGGAGATTATGAAACAAACCACATAAGACAATTTGTTGAGAAAAATGAATTTGATTGTATTAATTCAAATGAAAGGAAAAACTTTACAACCTGTGCCTTGATGTTGTACAAGCTCCTCCCAGGGTCCAACAAGAAGTCTCCTCTACTTTGACAAGTTTCACTCACTTCCAATGAAACCAAAAGGTATGTGATCTCTCCTCTCAAGTTTAACTAGGAAGTCCCAATTCCATCAGCATTTACCCTAAAAAATGTTCAGCTTCTAACCTCCCCAGCAACTAACCCAATGCCTTATTCTATAGTGCAATGGAGGGAAGTTACTAGGTCCTCCTTCAAAGGGATAAAGCCCTCCTTCAAAGGGATAGCTCCTCCTATCAAGGGATTAGCTCCTTTTCTTTTGGGATGCATGAACCACCTTGGAGCAAACAATCCATGTCAAAATTCCTTCTATAAACATCTAGAATTAACCCAAAATGAGTTTTTTAGAATAAACTTGCGCCTTTTTGACCTTTACATGGGTACGCACCCACCCCTTTACAAACAGAGCGTGCAGATACATAGGTAATATGAACAAAGGGTGTGGACCCATAGGCAAAAGTGAGAGAAAGTGCGGAACTAGAGTTTTATTGATTTTCCATGTCTTTCTCTCATTTGCAAAGCTTGACATGAAGAGCTAAGGTCTCAGACTTGCTTAGGAGGCTAGTATAAGTCATGATGGACCCATACTGACTACAAATAGTCATGGCGATGATATTTTTGTGTAACAGATTGCCCGCTAAAGTGCGAAGTCTGTAGTAGATGAGGATTTTCATTTATCATTTAGGAAGAGTGAAGTACTTTATCATTTCGAGGATCATCTTGCGGAGAGCCCGGTTGGAACCTGTAAAAACATTCAAATGCAATATATATATGAGATCATATCATCGTTGAGGTAGGCATTCCCATACTCAGATCAAAACTAAGTAGAAAACCGACTACTGCTCTGACATAGGAACGATCTTGTAATACATCACAAGTATAGACACATGTAGACATAGTATGGACACAACCATCTATTTATGAATAGTCTACAATATAATGAATACAAAATTCCTCACAACCTGGATGGTGGAAACTACATCCAGGGTCTTCATTTCTACTTCCCGAAATAGTACGATTCTATCCATGCGAATGAATATGTCGAAGTCGAACATTGTAGAAACCACTTGATTACTAGTCGATGATGTAAGCTATTAACAAGTGTGAGAGAAACCACCAATAATGAAAATGGCTCTCAAAGTACTCAGTAAAATCCATGATATGTGATTAGATGTGTCGATGTCGAACATGTCATGAAATCCTTCGATCGAAGGTCAATGATGCAACCTATTGTCGAAGGCGAGAAACCTGCCATTAAGGCATGCAGATCCCAAGGTACTGGAGATTTCTAGATCATCTTTCTAGATAAAGAGCTGAAGTCGATAGAAAGCGATCTGTCGTAGGTAAGACCACAACATGAAATCATAGATCAAGTTTGAAGAAATTTAGTTGCAAGGACTGACTCAGGTATGGTCAAGATGGATGCCAGATATTTTTGCAAATTAATGGCTTATTCGCACTAACCTCTTGAACACATAACGACACAACAGATGGTTTGGTGAAAATTGACCCAAAGTTAATACCCAGAAACCGGCTGAAGACTTTCAATGTGGTTTGATCAACTATTAGGCAAAGGATTTCCCAACCTAGGTGAATGAAAGTGTCGTGTTCAAGAGTGGTTGCAAAGTATGACAAACAGGCTCATTTTTCTCTCTTTTCCCCCATCATTTCTGGAAAGTACCTTTTTATTTTTTACAAGATTGAGGAGGATAACATGTGATTGATTATAAGCTCATCCTTTGGATGAGTCCAACTTAGTTTAAATTCTAACCCTAAGAAGGAGTGGTCCGTTCTTGTTTGTAATTGAATAGGTCCTTCACTGTCGAAATTTAATGAGTCCAGTATAGGAGAAACTCGATGTTTTTCATTTTTAGAGAGTCTGGAAAAACTTAAGAAGACTCTAGGGTTGACCTTTTTCGTAAATTTGTGTCTCCCAAGCCCGAAAAAGTATAAAATAATACTTGAGAGAACCGCTTTATCTTTTACGACCAAGGAGTACTTTTCGTAATTAGTGCCTCTGATTCGAAAAAGTAAAAAAGCGATCAATGAAACGTTGTTTTATGACCAATATCGAATTTGAAATGACAAAAACCCGACAATCTTTTTGCGTTTTTACGGTCAGAAAAGGGCTGTAAGAGGACCGTCTTTTTAGTTCCGTTTTAACGAGCTTAAAAAGAAAAACTCAGCAATCTTTTCATGTTTTAGGAGTTAGAAAAGAGCTTAAAGGTGACTCTAATGTTTTTCGTTTGAAAAATGACCGATTTCGCCTGAAAAATCCATTATCCTGAACAAAAAATCAAACATTATTCATACTTGTTTTTAAAAATGGGTAAAAATTTCGCAAAAAACACCTTTTCAAAGTGAAACATAAACAAATTTGGAATTTGTTTACTCAAAAACTTATAAAAAGGACTTTTTACCATTCATTTTTACCGTTTGAGATTTGGGTGTGAAAAAAGGGCTTTTGACTAGAAACTTCCTATGAAGATTGTGGAAAATCTGTCTGTCAGAATCGAACGATGTCTCCTCCAGGTAATCCACATCATCCTACTCTTCATTTCTGTCTGTTTGAAATTGTTTTTTGGGGGTTGATTTTTATTTTTAGGAGGTTTTTAGGTTTCAAAACCCGCGCGCGGGGGCCCGCGGGTTTACCACAGGGGACCCGCATACCCCAACTTTTTTGCAATGGGAAAAAAGTCGAGGGTACGCACCTGCCGTGAAGGCAAGGTGCGGGCCTCACGCACTATCCCTAACAAGAGGGTGTGTACCCTGCACAAAGGTTTGTAAAAACCTAACTAACTCAAAAATTACCCAAAGAAATCAATTTTATGTATTCTAATTCACATTTTCACTTGGATGTAGGATAAACATCATGCTTGACTAGCGAGAACGGGAGCATGAGGATGTACACCTTGCTGCAATGAATCATCAACCTTCGATTGATGCATTGAAGGCATGCGGCTTATACAAATTCTGGGCCATACCTGGCATGAGGGCCCAGGTGGACTTTTTGCAGTAGCTGGTTGATAGATGGAGTATCAGGACCAGTGCTTCTTTAGTGGTGGGCACCAGCTCGAAATCGAGCCAGCAGATATATACTTTTTGACTGGTTTGCCTCAGAGAGGTGAACATTTGACTCTATTCGGGGCCAGGGCAGGTGGCTAGTCTGTCGAGAGCCTCTGGTTAGAGTACTGCAACGTTCAGAACCGAGACAAAGGGATATATATCAAAACCATATCCCATCCTAAACTCATGGTTATTGGGTTTATAGTTACCAGACTCTGCGGTAGCGCAGCACTACACATAGCCACCAGATCCTAGATGCAGATGGCAGTTGATTGCTTTCGAGGCACCATTTTCAACTGGTGCGATGCTATGTTGGCCAATGTGAAGGGCCTACTAACCAGGGCCAAAGACGGACAACTAAAGACTTTTGGATATGGTGCTATAGTTGTGAGTTTTGGTCTAGAGAGGGTTCCGATGTTGATCCCGCAACACCTTACTATTGGAGTTGGGCTTCCTCGAGAGCCTAAGTTGATGCGATGGGTTGCAGTTATGGCCCATCATCCTGATGAGGGGACCGAGGTTGTTCGGTTCAAACCTGAGTATTTCCAATGGTTGGAGAACCAGGTTTTTTCTATCCAGGACTTTCCTTATGCTGGGGTTGATTTTCGTGGGGACCCAGACATGGATCTTCCTCCAGGAGAGCAATGGGATGACTCAGGTAAAATCATTTTCAACATTTTCTTAATTTAATTTTTTTTTTTTTTTAATCTCGTCCCAAAACTGATAGTAAAAGTTTCAAATGCAGATGTGGGCCCACGGTGACCAGCCACTCTCCGGCCTTACGAGAGGAAACAACCAGTTGCACCGACTCCAGCCCCACAGGACAAATCAACAAAGACTTTGGCCGAGTTGGAGAGCCATCTAGAGCGCCTGACAGGGGACATTTCAGAGGCCAACATAGATGACATCCCTCATCGACTTCAGCGCTATGTGATTGGGGTCCCAAGACCTTTTAGGAGGTTCCTTTGTAAGGTGGCCCATGTAGTGGTTTCGTATCGAGATCATCACTAGTGATGGGATGATCGCCTATTGTAGTCACATATGACATTTTTGCCGATCGTAAGGTGTTTTTCAACCTATGATCGAGGACGATGTATATTTTGACACACTCCTATGTTATATGATATCATTATTACCGGCTTATCTTGTTAAACATGTTATGGAATGTTTTTAAATTTACTTGTATGATTATTGCACATGTCTATTTAATGTTTGAGAAGCAATTGCATCTTCTAATGTATTTAAGGATCTTGGAATATGCTGACACTCAATATAGTCAAATTCACGTTCCAAGAGACGCACTCTCAAAAATAATCTCAATAATACTAGATTTCTAATGGCGTATACTCTATTAAGTTGTAATACAACGAGTTCAAAATCTAACCTCACTATCAAACTCTGAATCCCAAATGAAATAGATTCAAATAATAACTCAATCACTACACTATACTCTGCAATGTTGTTTGTTGCTTGACCGAGGCTTACCCCATGCATAGATACCAACTCGTCAGAGGGCGAATAGATAACCCAAGTTGCGGAAGAAATATTCCGTGTACTACGACAAGCACCATCAGCGAAACCAATGTATGTTTGGAGAGGCATCGACATCTGCGACATCAAGAGTAAAACTAGGATAAGTAGGAATAACGATGAAAAAACTCTCTCTAAGCTAAGCACACTTTTTAATCTAAAACAGACCAGCTAGAAGGAAAACTAACCTAACTAAAAAATCTCCACACTCATTTTAAGCATAATACCTCTTCAGATAAAGACCATTTCTGGGTTTACCTAAAGAGACCCCGTCAAAGTCTACCAATTCATAGGCCCCTTTTGCTAGCTTTCGCTTGACAACATAGCGGCCATGCCACATAGGCATGAATTTTCCAACGCCTAATTTATCATTTGCCTAATCATACAATAAGACTAGATCTACTTCCAAAAAATTTCAAGGGGTCACATTTCGATCATACTGAGCTTTAATACGTTTTGCATGAGATTCGATCACTAATGCAGCATCGTGTCTATTCTCATCTAGCTGAGCCAAGTATAACAAACGTCTTTCCTCTTCGGAAGTGACTGGAAGTAACTCGATGGCCATTTGCAATGACGGGATTTCGCACTCCCGTCATCCTTGTGGGGGTTCAACCTAATCTGATAATGCCTACACCTCATAAAGATTGCTCTTAAATGGACGAGATGATCAGCTCGATGTAATGAATGAGAAGGAAAGTCATCGAGATAGGGTACAATGTGATTGATATCATGAAAAGCATAAGACATGGCCCGTTGAAAAGTTGCCCCGGCGTTCTTGAGCCCTAAAGGTAATTTGCAATAAGCAAATGTCCCCCATGGACAAAGGAATGCCATTTTTTATTGATCAGTAGGTAGAATATTGATTTGATTGTATCCGGAAAAACCATCCATGAAGGAGAAAATTTCACTGCCAGCACAATCATCAATGATTTGATCGATATAGGGAGTGGGATAATTGTCCTTTGGACAGGCTCGATTAATGTCCCTATAGTTGATACATATTCTTATTGTCCCTTGTTTTTTTTTAACAGGAATAATATTCGATACCCAATCTGTTAACGAGATCGGATAAATGAAACCTGCTTTAAGTAATTTTTCAACTTCTGCTTTAATCGCAGCAGCTTTTCTTGGGTGAATCTGACGCAAACATTGCCGGACGGGTTTAGCATCTGGGTAAGTTTTGATTTCATGAACTACAATTGTGGGGTCAATTCCTAGCATTTCCTCATATGACCAGGAAAACACGTCACAAAATTCTTGAAATAGGGCCTTATATGTTTGAATTTCATCTTCCGTACAAGAGGCACCTATATGAACGTTTTCAACAATTCCAGGCTTAACTGAAATGTCAAGGGGAATAGTTCGAGAAATATTTCCCAAGTTTAACTCGGAATCAAGATGTTTCATTGGATTATGAGCGTCCTTGACATATTCAGTCGTAAAAATTGATGAAAAATCATTTTCAAAATGATCGCCCTCGGGTAAAAACGAAGATCTGTGATGAAGATCTTCCCATGGTAACTCATCGACGCATAGGATTTCACAAATTTGCTCATCAGTTTGAACAAGTTCAGAAAATTTTATTGAATCCGAGTTTGACATTGAAAGTGATTCCTCATGGACCACATTCATTAAGTCGATATGGGTTGATGTTGTGTTGGCGAACGACTGCACAGTCTGATATGCAAGTTCATACGGACTCAAAGGCATAAGAGTACCAAATGAGTCTATCCCAGATTCAGAAGGTATGATCCAAGGATCATCATTAACAATGGTGCCTGATGAAATCATATGAATTGTTGCAGTAGAAGACGATGCGTTGGTAGGAGGAAAAGGAAAAGTTCCCAGTAAACTGGAATCTTTAACTAATCCTACTCCAACATCCTTATATGGGACTGTCGTTTTACCAACATGCTGAATGCTCTCAGCAGAGGCTGGGTAGGATGAAAAGTAAGATAGCTGGTCTAAGGTTATGATCTTTCCATTATGAGGGAACTTTATAAGCCGAAAGACCGATGAAACGAAAACTGTCATAGCGTAAGAGCAACTACGACCCAAGAGAAGGTTGTAATCTAGAGGGGCATCAACCACCTCCACATCTAGATTAACAGTTTTACCTTCAACCTCTATAGGTAAATCCTGTAGAATGCCAAAAGGATGAAACCCACGGCTATCAAAGGCCTTTAGAATCATCGAGGATTTATTTAGTGAAGGAGAACCAAGCGATCTCCAACACTATATCGACATAATACACATGGAAGCTCCCTCATCAATCACAGTCCTATGAACAGGTCTGTTTTTTACTATCACTAGAATCTAGACAGCCATTTGATGAGGTAAGCACGGTGCACTATTTTCTAGATCGAAGATTATAAGGTTCAGGTCCTGAACATCAATAGTTCCTATAGCCGGCAAAAGTAATTTACGCTGTGTTGGACATGATTGCAGCACTTCCAAAGCCGACATTGCTGAAGGTGAAACGGCTAAATCCTCAACAATGTTATAGTTCTGAGCCACTCTCGCATGTGGATTGAAAGCAGAATTTCGAAGTATACCCTCGGCAGGTTGCTTGATTACTAAGTCTAGATTAGGTTTCTCGATATGTAGTGGATCGGAATCGGGAACTGAGGTTGATGGATTAGAATGAGAAGATTCTGCTTTTTGCCATCAATAGGACTTTTACTGTCATAATCTTGCTATCGAGTCGCAATCATAACATTGGACATCATCAATATGGGTTCTTCATTAGCACTTGAGGAAGAACCTATCATCTTACTGTCTTGATTTGGAAAAGGATCCTTCAAAACACCAGGAGTTTGGGAACCTTTGACAATTTTCGCAACCTCTGCACGATGAGGGCAGTCTCTCGTAAAATGTTCTTCATCACAAATGAGACAAGGATAACGAGGTTTGCGTTTCTCATTAGTTGATTCCACTTTTTCTGGTTTCTCTTTCGAATTCTTATCTGTTTTATTCTTCTTCTTCCCTTTCTTCTTACCACCGGTTTTTGATTTAGCTGTAGATGACTCTACAACATGAATGTCGGTGGAAATTTCCGCAAAAGAATCTCCTGTTGGGGAATCTGGCAAGGTTATGATAGGAGAAGAATTCTTGGAAGACTTCTTCATACTTTTGGTATCAACCGTACCAATCATACCATCAGCGGCATGAGACCTTGAAGGAGCTGCAGCGATTTGATTTTGTTTGGGTAGATCGGGGATTTTCTCGTGTAACGTACCCAACTGGGTATAAACTAAGTCAAGGTACTGTGCTTGAGCAATTACTTGCTCCTTAGTAACAACTCCAGCCTTAGCCACATCCTCAGTGATCTTGGGCAGTAAATATTTTACAAACCATTCAGCTAAGATCTGATCCGGGATAAAAACTTTCACTAAACGCCGTCGACGTCTCCATTCATGAATATGATTTGAAATGTAAGTGGACGTTGACTGCTTTAACGAAGTTAACAATTCCGTGCCATTGTCATATCTGACTGGAAATTGAAAATGAGTTAAAAACGAAGTAGCTAACTGACTAAAGTTATAAAAAGTGGCCCATGGTAACTCGATGTACCACTTGGCCGCAAGACCTATTAGAGTGCACTGGAAAAGTCGTAAATGAATTGAATCATCTGAAATGGAATTAGATGCATACCAGAGGTGATAAGTCATCACATGGTTTGACGGGTCCTCTCCTAGCTTACCTTCGAACTTAGGAATATCACTGGGCAACTTATGCGGCATTGGCGGCCAATACTGAAGATAGTTAATTGGATCGTTCGTAAGGCGCGTCAAGTCAGGCAAATCCAAAGTTGCGATAAACGGTAACTGGCAATTAGGGTCCCTAAAACTCTGGGTTTGCAGACCATCCCCAAGAGGAGGATATCCAGGATAACTAGGAATTGGAATTGCATTTCGGATATTCTGTCCTCCTGGAAAACCAGGATTAACCGGACCATACTGGGGTTGCTGAGGTTGTTGATATGTATACCCAAGGTACAGTTGATACTGATAGACTGGTTGCTATGAAGCAAGACCGTATTGGTACTGTCCTTGGTATGGTTGTTGAATAAACTGAGGTTGACTGGTGACAACCGTACTTAAACCTGGTTGTCCTACAGGCATCTGAACCGAAGTGTGGACCGTGGGTCCAAACTGAGGTAAAGATGTCTGAGGAGTAGATACTGGGACAGTAGAAACCAGAGTTGTTGATACTCCAGAAGAAGGTGGGGTAGATGCAGCAGATGTTGCAGTAGTTGCAGTAGACGTTTGAGGCAGAGTATGAGGTGTACTAGGCCCAGACTGAGAAACTACAGAAGGTGCAAAAGTTTGAACAGTAGACTGGACAACTTGTTGGGGTGAACCAGAAACCAAGGGTTGTCTAGTTTGAGATGACAACTGCGCATTCGGTTGCAAGACCTGTTGGGATTGAGATGGATCCCACACTAAATTTGTTCCGAGGTATGGACCCATAACAGGTTGAGGATATTGAGGACGATAACTAGGTTGAGGGTAGGGTTGATAATTCAACGGTACATTTCCAAATCCTTGAACATATGATTCACCAGAAGGTGGTTGGTAACCTTGGGTTGGGTATTGACCTTGGGGTTGATAACCCTGAGTCACGTACTGATACTGGGGTTGACCTTGAGGTACATATTGATACTGGGGTTGACCTTGAGGTACATATTGATACTGAGGTTGACCTTGAGGTACATATTGATTGTGGGGTTGACCTTGAGGAATGTACTATCCCGTAGGTATGTACTGTCCTTGAGGTTGCCCCCCAGGAGCAAACTGAATACCTTGAGGTTGCCCCCCAGGCACAAACTAGGTACCTTGAGGTTGCCCCCCAGGCGGTGACTGGCCACCTTGAGGTTGAGGATTGGGAATAGAGCCTAACATCATGAGAATATCTTCTACACTCAAAGGTTTAGTACCATTATTTCCAGTTAATAATCCTTTTTCAATAGGTTGAGGAGATGCTCCTAAAAAAGTACCAGAAATGGACTGATACCCAGCGGGGACAGAAGGACCGCCGTACAAAAAGGCTTCTGGAGATTGAGAAAACATGGATGACTGTTTTGACATATTTAACGAAGGATAGTAACCTCTAGGTGTTGGGTGATAAAAAATACGAGGTGGTGAAAAACTTAGTCCCGGGTTTTCCAAAAAAATAGTTAATGAATGATACCAAGCACTGCTCCTAGGTGGACTGTAAAAGATTGATTCACGCTCCCTAAGGTCTATAACTGGTCGATCTTCAGGAATAGGGATGCCTTCTTCTTTTTTCGGAATAACAAGTTCTTCAATAGCTATTAGTCCATAAGGAAGATTTTGGGTAATTATTCTTTCTACCATAGGTGAACTAGGACCACTAGAAGCTGGAGAGGCAAACCCTGATATTGGAGTAAAAGAAATTTTAAATTCGGGTTCAGATATTTTAGGTTCTTCACCTATATCACTAGTAGATGAAACACTACCAGTAACTTCTAAAACGGATACAGGCGGCGTACTATAATCTGCTATTAACGCTGAAAAATCAGGATATACCACCAAAGAAGATTCTCCTCTTTCAGGCAACCCACTTCTACTGTCTTTAGGAGTTACCAGGGCCCATAGCCCTTCAGGCTGGCTTGGTGAAAACTCAGGAGGTTGGCCTCGAAGTCTACGGGACTTCCTTAGTAATTCAGCCACGGTTAAAAACTTTTAACTACTTCACATGAAAACAAAGTAAATCTCAATTAAAACCACCTAAAGCCTCTAAAGAACCAAACAAATTGAATCACACGCCTAAAGAATCTAGGAGATCAAATGACACACAAATAGTAACTTTCTGTATCGAAAACACTAGTTGGTGATGAAATCCAACGTCGCAGAGTTCAATACGGAAATAGCGGTTAGAACAGTTACCCCGACAACCTTCTTAATGAATAGACTGTCACAAGTTTCTCCATTAAACTGTCTCGAGTGAAGAGAACCCCCCAGAAAATCCAAGTGAGTCTAGCCGACGTTTGCTCTAGGTACAGTGGGATCTTCCCGCCACCATCGCCTTAAGAAGAATCCTATAGAATATGGTCACTATGGTTACCAACAGAAACAAATATACCTGGGGGAACAATCTATGATTCGATGCAAACAATCTAAAATCTCAATGAAAACCACCTAAAGCCTCTAAAGAACCAAACAAATTGAATCACATGCCTAAAGAATCTAGGAGATCAAATCACACACAAACAATAACTTTCCGTACCAAAAACACTAGTTGGTGATGAAATCCAACGTCACAGAGTTCAATACAGAAATAGCAGTTGGAACAGTTACACCGACAACCTGCTTAATGAATAGACTGGCAAAAGTTTCTCCACTAAATCGTCTCGAGTGAAGAGAACCCCCCAGAAAATCCAAGTGAGTCTAGCTGACGTTTGCTCCAGGTACAGTGGGATCTTCCCGCCACCGTCACCTTAGGAAGAATCCTATAGAATATGGTCACTATGGTTACCAACAGAAACAAATATACTTGGGGGAACAATCTATGATTCGATACGCATGCAAGGGCAGAGTAACAAGCTCAATCCCCTTGAAGGCTCCTTGACATAATCCAAGGTTTACCAAGAAGTGACCCCAGGCTCCTCGACAATGGTTAATCCGAGGTTTACCATTTTTAATATGTGAATATTTGGCATCGTTCCCAATGAGGAAGATTGATTCCCACACTGGTTCGGACACGATCTCGTGCTTCTCCTTTAAGAGGAGCTTTCCCAGAGCATAGATGCAAAAATTGGATTTCTCTCCTACCAGAAGATGCAGCTACTTGTTTGATTTACTGTCTTGGAGAGTTAAGTACTCCCTACTCCAAGACACTAGACTAAGATATGTTGGTGTAATAGAGCCCTAGAAATAAAAAGATTTATGGATTAATTTTACTTTAAGCGTTATTTTTATTGGTTTTTGATTAAGTCAAGATGTGCGGAGATGAAACTCATGGTGTGAAGACTCAACTCGAAATCACTAAAAAGGTGCACTTAAGATGATTAAACAATCCTTTCTCTTCAATGAACTTCTAGCTAGGAAAGAGTTTGAGAATGTAAATGTGTGTAAACACAAATATTTTTTAACAAACAAATTAAAAGAAGAGTTTTTGTTCCAATGCACTCAAAACAGACAACTAGTTATTTTCACAAGAATTTCTCTTTTCTTTCAAACGCTCAAATGCTACCAAAACAAACTTTTTCAAAAAGAGATTTTTGTATTTTTTATAAAAACACTCAAAACTATGACTAAAGCAAATCTTGAGAAAACTATGAATAAAGCAAATCTTAAGATCTACAAACCACAAAAAACTACTTGAAGTAAAAGCTTACAAGATGTTTTGTTTTTAAGGATGTTTTACTTGGCGATAAGCAAACCAAGGACTAACTTGTCCAGAATCACAAATTAGTCAAAAAACAAGTAACTTTTTTTTTCTCTTTTGTAAAAATGAAATCCAAATTTTTAACACAAGCTTTTAGAAGTTTCGCAAAGAGAAAACACAGGATGGATTCCTCAACAAAGGTATATTTTACAAATGGTCAGACTCATAAGAAGGCGAGTAAAAACCAAGGTGATCTGAGGCTTCTACGTTTGTAAGCTCTGAGCTACTACATGAACGAAATGAAAATCAAGACCGACAACCAAAACTTCTAGGAATTTCACCTAAAACCCTAACACCAATGGAATTAAACCAAGGAAAGCTTTTAACAAGTCACATGCAGGTCTGGGCAGAGGATAACAAGATCTAAACCAAAATAAAACTAATTGAAAGAGTAAAATTTAAGTCTTTCAAAATTTTAGCAGGGTCTGCGGGTTTAGAGTTTACAAAGGTGCGTGCACGCTCTGTGTGCAAAGTAAACATGCGTATAAGTACGCACTGTGATACAAGCACAGAGTGCGGGCATCTCCTAAAGTTATGAAAAGCAAAAACAAACCTAGATCCACTAAATCCACAAAATTCCACACACAACAAGCCAAAAACAGAAACAAAAACACAAGTTTCTCAGGTCAAAGTAAAACAAGGAAAACAATCAAGTCCCTAGTTGAGTCGCCATTTTGTCACACGGAATGAGTCGAGGTTGCAGACAAGATCGACCTTCCTAGTATCTAAAGATATCTAGTGACAAGCAAGCCAATCAAAAACTATCTTTCTCTACATATGCAATCAAAAACAAAGGCAAACAAATGTTTTAGGCCTACCTTGGGTCCAATGCAAGTTTGTGGAAGCCTCGCTCCCTCGCTCCAAATGAGCTTCCTCGAAGTGTAATTCTGCAAACAAAAACAAGCAAACAAATTAAATAGCACTTGAAAAGCGAATATCATAAAGCATATTCATCATAATGATCAAGAAGATTATGAAACAAACCACATAAGACAATTTGTTGAGAAAAATGAATGTGATTGTATTAATTCAAATGGAAGAACTTTACAGACTGTGCCTTGATGCTGTACAAGCTCCTCCCAGGGTCCGACAAGAAGTCTCCTCTAATTTGACAAGTTTCACTCACTTCCCAATGAAACCAAAAGGTATGTGATCTCTCCTCTTAAGTTTAACTAGGAAGTCCCAATTCCATCAGCATTTACCGTAAAAAAATGTTCAGCTTCTAACCTCCCCGCAACTGACAAATGCCTAATTTATAATGCAAGGAGGGAGTACTAGGTCCTCCTTCAAAGGGATAAAGCCCGCCTTCAAGGGATAGCTCCTCCTATCAAGGGATTAGCTCCTTTTCTTTTGGGATGCATGAACCACCTTGGAGCGAACAATCCACGTAAAAATTCCTTCTAGAAACATCTAGAATTAACCCAAAGTGAGTTTTTTAGAATAAACTTGCGCCTTTTTGACTTTTACAGGGGTACGCACCCACCCCTTTACAAATAGAGTGTGCAGATACACAGGTAATATGAACAAAGAGTGCGGGCCCGCAGGCAAAAGTGAGAGAAAGTGCAGAACCAGAGTTTTATTGATTTTCAATGTCTTTCTCTCATTTGCAAAGCTTGACATGAAGAGCTAAGGTATGAGACTTTCTTAGGAGGCTAGTATAAGTGATGATGGACCCATACTGACTCCAAATAGTCATGGTGACAATATTTTTGTGTAACAGATACAAAGAATCAGGGGTAAGTGTAACTACAGAAGGACAACCCTTGAACATATCAGCGACACGACTACAAGTTTGGTAGCTTTTGGATCCATAGGGTCGATGGTCATGATGACATGGTAGAGATCAAATGGAAGGCAAAAATAAACAACCCAACCTAGGAAGGTCAATGATAAAAAGGAGGATATCCCAACCTGACACAAAGCAGAAAGTGTCATGTTCAAAAGTGAGTTGTTGGCACAACTGATTGGATTGCCAAATTTCCCCCCACCATTCCAGGCAGGTACCCCAATTATTTTTTAATCACAAGCTTGAAGGGAATAACTTATGCTTGCACTGTAAGTCCATCCTTCAGATGAACCCGACCTAGTAAGTTTAATGAGCCCTAGGAAGGAGAAGCTCATGTTTTTCATGGTGACAAATCTGATGTCATTTAATACTTTAACGAGTCCAACAAAGGTGAAACTTGGTATCTTTTTCATGTTTAGAGAGTTTGAAAAAGACATGGAAAAGAAAACTCCCCATGGTCCCTTTTTGTATATTTGTGTCTCTCGACTCGAAAAGGTAGAAAACGATACTTGAGAGAACTACTTAACCATTTCATTCAAGGAGTACCTTTTCATAAATAGTGCATTCCATCCCAAAAAAAGGGTAAATGTATATTGGGTGCATGACATTTCACATCTATTAATGAGTTCAAATTGACAAGAAATTGGCAATATTTTTGTGTTTAAAGGATCAGAAAAGAGCTTGAAAGCGGACCCCACATTTTTTTCTCTTTTACGAGTCAAAAGGGAAAATATACTCGGAAATCTTTTCATTTGATTTTTACAAGTCGAGAAAAGAGATGAAACGTGACTCCGGACCATCAATGAACATACATCACCTACCAATGTGCAAAAAAGGTAAAGTGCATTATCTAATTCTTGAGGCAAAATAGGTAAAAAATACTTAAAAGCCCTAATACTTCATGAAAAACTGAATAAGAGGGAAAAGTAAATATTTTTTACCATTTACCATTTTACCTTGCTGTAAAAGTTTTTTTACCCACTTTTGCCCTAATTTTTTTGGAGAAGATTGTAGGACATCCGGGAGGTCATTCGCCCAACCTCTAGTTGCAGGTAAGAGCCAACTCCCTAAGCTCCATTTCCATACTGTTTATTCCTATTTTTATCCATTTTTTGGATTTTGGATGGTGGTTTTAGCAAAAACAATCACCCTCGGTCAGCGCAACTTCCGGGCATGGAATCATGCCAGTCGAGGGTTGCTAAAATGCCCAACGACGTCGTAGGCGCAACTATTTTTAAAATAGGCACGTCGGCACAGTGAACAAAGAGAAAACCATTTTTTCTATGAAGTCCACCATTTGAATCCAAATCTTAGTTGTCAAAAATGATTATTGACTCGAATACATGGTTTTTGCAGGAAATAATCATAAAAAATGGTAGACTGGAAAGAACATAAGCACGAAGAACTCAAGAAATGAATGGTCCAAATTTCTTGGATGCCTTGAAGGACTATGGGCTCCTCAAGTTCTTTCTCACACCAGGAATGTAGGCTCAACTTGAGCTACTTCGATACCTGATTACTCTTTGGGTCATAAATTGGGAAATATTTATCGTTGGTGACCAAGACTTTGAGTTGGAAACTCTAGACATCTATTTCATCATAGGACTATCTTGGAGAGGGGAACCAATCAACCTATATGGGTCACGACTGATTGAGGAAAGCATATCCATGCTACATGCCAAACATTTCCTAGAAGCCCTCAAATCCAAGAGTGACAATATTGAGATTGACACTGTGAGAGATCTAACGGTGAGAGTGCTACCATTGACTATCAACAGAGTGACTGGGTCCCAAGCAGAGCATGAGACTAACAAGTTGAAATTTCTATATGCTATCGATTGTACAACACCGACGATCTTCAATTGGGTGGAAGCCATGAAGATCAACATGAAATGCCAGCTATCAAAAGATAAGGCACGAAATCTGAAGCAATTTTACTTTGGATCTGTACTAGTGACCTTCTTCTTGGAATGGGTTATGATGTTCCAGTACCAGCTAATTGAGGTATATCTACTGATGCCAGAAGACCCACGTATGATCCGTTGGAGTCATTCGATGCCTAGGATCACTAGGGGCTAGCATATGTCTTAGAGTCTTGCCTTCTTTTCATGTTTACGACGACAACTCATCATAGTGGAGGATTGGCCATACAGTAGTACCAACTTCTGCAGAGACCCGGACATGCCGCTACTAGATGGGGAGGATTTCGACGATGAAGATAAAAAATCAAAGTTTTTAATTTTTAATTTTTAAATTGTTTTTGATATACATGTGTTTACAACATTTTGTTTTGTCAATGTAGATGGTTGACCAGAGAGCCCTATTGGGATGTCCCCGATAGCTAGGCACATCGCTCACTAGTTTGATGTCGCTCCTTATAAGAAGGGCAACGAAAATGAGGAGGAGATCGTGAGAAACCTTGAGGGGTTGACTCGTGGTATCCCAAAGTATGCCCAGGTGGGAGACACCCCAGGCCAGTACCAGAGGCATACAATGGGGGTATCGGATTGGATCTGTTGATTTCTGACTCGTGTAGCACGAGCAGTTTCATGTTACCATGATCACCATATTGATTAGCTCCTAGGTCCAACATTTAAATTTTGGGGCCTAAAGGCCATGGATATATGAGGCCTGTGAGCCGCATATGTTATTTCAACACACATATTATTTTTTGGGTTTTGATGTATCAAACATTATCGCCATTTATATATATATATATATATATATATATATATATATATATATATATATATGCTGTGCATTCTTGTTTAATATAGTATACATGTTTTGTAAATGTCTATCCAAAACATTATTAGCTAATGCATATGTCAATGTATTCATGTGTCTAGGAATATGATGATATGTAATGTAATCAAAATTTCTTTCTAGTAGACAAATACGTAGATACATTCTCAATATCTAAGGGTTTCTGATGGAATATTTCCCATTGAGTTGAAGGACAGCAAGCTGTGAATCTAGGTTGACAACCAATTCCAGAATGTCAGGAACGATGGCTTCTGACAACAACTCGATAACTGTATTGTATTCAAAAATGTTATTAGTTTTGCGACCTAAACAAATACCTTGAATATCAATCAACTTACCATGAGGGTCATAAATGGACCATGCCACGGAGGATAGATTCTAGGTATTGCAGCAAGCACCATTAGTGAAACCAATGTGAGGAGTCACAAACATCTGCAAAGTAGGGAAAAACATAATAAATAGGAAAGTTGTTGGAAAGCTAACACACCAAACCACATTGTACAAAAATGAATGACACACTAATGTACACAAGTAGCCATGAAAGATGACCTAAGCATTATACGTTTTGAGAGAGTCCATGCCCAGACTCGAGTGATCAATCGACATAGATGAACACTGGGGTTTTACCATTGACATAATGAGTAGGCATCGACTCAGCCAAATAATAGAGTAGAACTCATATAAGGCATTGACCCCATTCCCCCTTGGTGAGGGAGGCCTACGAGTCAAATGACAACCCCATGGAAATAAAGGGAAATTGGTAACAACTCAGGGAGGGAGAAAAAACTTGAATCTACGAGGCGATAAAGGTGTCGTCAGTTGAAGGATCTTGACAATGTCAGGAGAAACTAACCTATCAATAGGCAGCTAAGAAGAGAACTGCTCAAGACACATAGACATTACCACCAGGCTAGGCAAGAAGGGGGAATGATGATGATTATGGTTCCAAGGTGGTTCTTCTAGAGACATTACTTCCATGATACTCTTGTCAGCAAGAAAAGTCTCAGCTAAGGGATCAGGAGATTCAGAGGCACCAAACCACGGGGATTGAGAATACATATTGAGATAAGTCCTCGAAACAAGAAAATCAGAGGATACAAAACTTGAGGCTGAAATGATTTCTACATAATTGATTTCGACAGGACTAAGTGGCATAACCTCGACCCAGGTATCAGCAAGATCTAGTGAAGGTATGAACCAAAGATCAGATTTGACCAATATCATGTTGACAGAGGCAACATGAGGAGGTGGGAGTGAAAAAATTCCCATCAAGGAAAAATCTTTAAAAAGCCCTGCCCCCACACTCTCATAAGGAGCACTAGTGTGCTTGACATATGAAACATTTCCATCCGAGGAGGAGGAGGCAAAGAAGGATAGTTGGTCAACTGTGATGATCTTCCCTTGATGGGGGAAACCAATCACGTGGAATAGGGTGGAGGCTACAACATGCATGGCATGGGTCAAGCTCTATCCGAGTAGAAGATTATAATTGAGATTAGCGTCAACAATCTCCACCTTGACGTGTATTGTCTTGCCTTCCAATGGAAAGGTTGTTTAAGACATCAAAGGGTCACAAATGACACCCGTTGAAAGCTTCCAAAGTGTTAGGGGATTGGTTCAAAGTAGGAGAACCAATTTACTTCCAGCAAGCGACTGACATAATGCAGGTAGAAGCACCTTCATCGATGATGGTGCTATGAATGGTTTTCTCATTGATGATTACCTGAATGAGAAAGGAAATCTGATGAGGCAAGCGCGGAACATGGTTCTCTAGATAAAAACATATCAAATTGGAATTGGTAGGATCAATACCCCAGATAGCCAAAAACAATGATTTCCATTGAGACGAACAGCTTTGGAATACCTTGAGAGTAGACATAGCTAATGGTGCCTGAGCCAAATCCTCAATAATATTATAGTGTTGAGTGGCTCGAGTGTTGGGATTGTACGAGGAATTCCTTAACACACCTCGAGAAGGTGCTTGAATGGCAAAGTCATGATTAGGGCACTTGATATGAAGAGGGCTAGAAGTTGGGGTCGAAGAAGAGGGGTGGCCTTTTTCTCTTTCACGGATGTCGGAGCAGGAATTTGGTAATATTTTGATCTAGTACCCACATTAATAGGCGTACTCATCATGAACACTTGAGATCTTGAGGAAGCAAATGTTTGAGGTTCGTATCCCATTTGAGTCTGTTGAGATGGAAATGGCTCTTTTAGGACAACTGGGGTCCATTTGAGAAAATGACTAACTTTGGACCATCAGGGACAATCCTTAGTATAGTGATCCTCCTCACAAATGAGGCATGGATACTTAGGCTTATGTTCTGAAGAATCACCAGTAGACGACTTAGGAGGACCCTATTTTGGGGCATCGACTTTACCCTTTCCTTTTCCTTTCTTCTTACATTTTGAGGATTTGTCCGCTATGGTAGACTAGACAACGTGGACATCAAAAGTTTTACCAAGGCCAAGTGCATTCTAGGAAGAACTATTGGAGGCAGTGTTCGAGACCGACTTCTATTTGGAAGAAGATTTTCTAAGGGTCTGGGACACAGAACTAATTACTCCATCAATAGGAGGTGTAGCTTAGGACTTCAATGTCATTAGATCAGATGATGGCTATGGAGCATCGGGTAATAACTCATACAATGTTCCACACTGAGAATAAACAAGGATTAAGTACTAGGCATGTTACACAGTATTTTGTCACCGTCCCTGTTACCCCTTCTCCCACACATTGGAGGACCTATTCCAGGACCTATGAGAAGTGACATAACCTAAAAACACCTGCATTGTATCCCCTTGAGTATGTACTTCATATGCCATGAAGATACCTTCTGCAAAATACCCATAAATGTAGCCCTTTTTCCATTGGCGTTGTTCCACAGTGTATCACTCGTGCCAATGGGGGAAATCCTCCAAAGAGGGTGCGCCAGCTGGCACTCTGTGTCAAAGTCGCACTAGCGCCAACCCAGTTGGGTAAAGTTTTTAACAAAGAAACTTCCGAAGGTTCCTTCTAACCTATCCATGAACTAATTCCAGTTTGAGTTAGTTCAGTTGGGCTTCGAATCTCCCAAGGAGGGAAGTAGTTCTCCACCTCTCATGGAAGTTTCCTAATGATAAGGAAAATCCCATGAATCTCGTGGATGGTCTTATCTACTTCTCCTACCTCTATATAAGCTTGCCTCTTTGCCTTTGACAAGCTAGTTAGTAATTCCACTCTTCAAGCCCCCAAATCTAAGTCCAAAAGTCTAAGAATTCCTAAGCTCATGCTACAAGAGGCCTTGTTCATCCCTATGAAGCTATATATTTAAGGAGGAGATCCATGTCCAAGTAATGAAGGAGAGAGAGGCTTGTTCCCCATCCCTTACAAGCTTTGCAAGGAATGTGTTGCTGATCACCCAGCCAAAGGAGGATTTGATGTCAGAACTTGGTTGTATTCTCTTTTGTTTATCAATAATAATAGATGACTATCATTATGGTTCCACTCATGTGTCTTTATAATGATGTTTGAGTTGTATCCTTTCTGACTAATACATAGTTGCATTTCTTGGATTTTATGCTTGTATTTGTCTTTTTCTTTGCATGTGTAGGTGTCCGTTCACGAGGATCGTGAGGATTGTGACCAGCCGAAGCGAAAGAACGGAAGCAACGACTCTTCTATGAATACTAGCATTGGATTCGAGGTAGGCTCTCATCATTGGACTTTAATTTGCAATTAGGATCCTGCATGTTAGCATTGTTTGATTGTTGCTAGACCCCATTTAGGCTAGAGGGATCGCCTTTGTCCACAGAGGGGATTTAGCTACACAACAATTTGGCGACTCCACTAGGGAGTTGGCTTTTTGCCTTGTTGTTTGTTTTGTCTTGTCGTTTGATTTGTAAACTTTAGATGGAGCCTGAAGTCTGGCCAGATAGCCTTTGAAACGCTATTGCTCTGCATTAGCAAAGTAGATCAATGCCACTTCAGTCCATCTCCGGTTTGGTTTACGAACTGAACGGCTTGGAACTTGCCTTTTTTCTTGGTTGTTTCTTGGTTTCTCCTGCTTGGTTAGATTTCTGGGTTAAATCCCTATGTTGCTTCTTGCCCGTTGGTGTACCTAGGTACTGTTGACTTAGATTTGGCTCTTTTGTTTTTTATTTTTCCATAGCAAACTTGGCTAGCACTTGTTTATAGCGTTACAGTCACGCCAGTTGGCGCAAGTTTCTTATTGACAACCCGCGCCAATCCCTGAAAGGCACTAGTTGCAGCCTGACAGTCGCACCAGGCCTGGGAACTTTTGAAGTTTGCTTGGTTTCGAGCCTCCTGAGCTTGGTTTTTGTTCTGGGTACCTTTCTTTCGACTGCTTGAGTGTGTTGGAGTCTGGTTTGACTGGTTTTGAGTCTCTTTTTTGAGAAATTCTTAATTTGATTTCCTTTGATCATTACTTGGAGGTTTGTCTTAGTCTTTTCACAATTTTGCATCTTTTTGCTTTCATTTTTGCTAAATTGTGTATGAGTGTTAATCACCTTTGAGTGTTTTTATCTTTTGATCTTTGGAACTCTCACCCAAATTTCTTGATTTGCACTTGATTGGTTCTTAGATTAGATTAGAATCATCTTGTGTTTGAGAATTCTCTTGCATAGATCACACTTGCATAATTAGATTTCTCATTTGTGCATAGATTACATTTGCATACTTTTCAAGTGAATTGTGCATAGATTACAATTGCATAGATTACCTTTACCCTTTGGGTGTTTGCCATTTTCTATCAATTTAACATTTCTAGCCCTAGGGCATCTAGTGGCTTTTTGTGTCGAGCCTTCCTTAGGAGTTTTGGTCTTCTATTAGTCCAGTCAACTTTCTGATTGCTCCCTTGCACTCATTTAGTGGTTGTTAATCATTTTATTGCATTATTTGGGTGACTTTCTTTGTCTTCACTTGAATTCCGCTTCGTCTCACTTTAAGCCTAGATTACATGGCTCATTGGTGTTTTGGGACTTTTCTCATTCTTTGGAGGTTTGCTTGGTGATTTAGGCAACTGAATGTGCTTGTATTGAGTAGAATTTGTTTGTTATCATTTCTCAAAGTTTGTTTAATGCACTTTGCCATCAACAAAAGAAAAATCTCTTTTGCTTTGCATTAGTTAATGAAAATTAGAGATTTTCGTTTTGATTAGTGATTAGTGATCTTAAGGAAAAGTTTGTTAATTTGCATTCGCTGCATTAGGGAAGTTCTTTGTTGTTTTGTGATCATTTCGTTTATGTGAAAGCTCTTGAACTCTCTCGTAACTAGCATTCATCGAATGAAATGACATGTTTTGGCATATAGATTGCATTTAGGGAATTTTGAGAGATTACATACGGTAGGACCTGAAAATCGAAACCTAACACAAGATCAACTTTAAAATAAACTGAATGAATCTAAAAATACATTGGAACATAATGCTCAAATTCTAGAGGTCTAGTCTAGAGACGTGCTCCGACGTCGTTAAACCTCGTCACTTTTGTTTCCACTCAAGGTTGGGTGATTCCTCCTTTTGTGACTCAACTATGGTCTAGTACGGACTTGTGCTCCCACGTACCGTCGAGTATATGGGGAGACTCCACTAGGTTATCATCTTTGATCCACAGGAAGTCGTGTCTGCCGCCTTACAGCCGGTAATGCACTGAACACAGCATTCAGGAAGATTGACTGTCGTACGGAAAGTCCTTGGTTTTGATACGATTGCCAAGGTGTATATGCAGTTTTACGGATTGTCTAGTAGACCCCTTGCCTAGTTCTCCAGAATAGTCACTTTTTGATCCTTTTCAGACTCCCTAAAAGAAAAGGCTCTCCTGAGCACTTGTCACTTCAGGCTCGTTAAACATTCGAAGGCGACTAGAGTCATCTTTTTGTCCTTTTCTCGACTCTTTAAAGATGAAAAGGTCAAATTATGTTCTTCTGTCTTAAAAATTAAATTACCCATGATCACATGCCCTGTTAGATTTTGTTTGTCAGCCATTTGATCTTGTATCGTTTTCAGCCCCATGTGTGAATTTCCGTTTTGATGGCAACTTTTCCAGAGTTCACCAACCCAAGAATCCCCTCTGATGGGAATCCTGGTTATTTTCCTCCTTTTGGGAATGTTGGTGCTCCTTACATGGCAACATTATCCCTTCCTGGGTTAACTGTTGGGTTGCCTGTTTGGTTGTTCTCAACCTCTCTGGTCTCTACCGTTGGTCAATCAGTTCCTCCACCCGAACAACATCATGTTGATTCCAAGGTGGACCTCTCCCTTTCTTCGCCTGTTTCTACGTCTTCATCTTCTACTTCGCCTGGTGAAAGTCTGGATTCAAGTAATCAGGTGGCTAAGAAGAAGAAGAAGAAGACGAAGAAGAAGAAGTCCCATAAGCGAGAGGTTACAAGTGCAGTTACTGCTCGAAGAACATCTCAGGTCGGAACTCCTTCTGCTCCTCTGTGGAAGGTTAAGTATCCTTGTAAATTGTGCAAGGATCACCATCTTCTTCGTGATTGTCTAGGCATTCCCAAGATCTTAGAAGTATGGTCTCATGATCCGGCCTGCCCCTCATCGTCCTTTGAAGCTCATCGCGATGCTAGCCTATCGACTGGAAAGGGTAAGGAGAACAGGAATATTCAATTCCCCTGTAGGCTATTTGAAGGCAACCATCCCCTTCACCTTTGTCCGATCATGGATAAAGCTTCCGCTGTCTTCGAAAGTCTTACAGCTTCTTCACCCCAACTCCCTATTGGTTATCAGAGGCTCTCTTCAGATCCTCTCCCTGTCGACAAAGAGATTGATTTAGATTCTTCTCTTGTCCATCCTCCTCTTCCCGAACCTGGCTGTGCTAAGCCTGTTCAGGACCAACCATTGGTCGGAGAGAGTGTCAACTTGGGTTCACTACCTGTTGATCACTCTGTTCTGGAAAAGCGTCATGATCATGTTCTTCTCGTCTCATTAGATTCTCTTGAGTTCGAAAACGACTCTCCCATCCCAACTGATCTAGAGAGTCCTTCTTCGGTTCTTTTAGAGCAGGGGGGCAATCATATGATTCCCCCACCAAGTAGTTCAGTCATTTCCTTCGTCTGGAGTCATTTGACCGCCTTCCGCCTTCCATCCCATGTGCCTTTCCAGATTACAGTACATGCCTATGGTAAGGCAGTACCTGGCACTGTCTTGGATGAGGGTGCATCTGTCAGTTGTATGCCTTCCACTACTTGGCAAGCTTTGGACTCCCCACAGCTTGTGCCGGTCACGCAGAATCTGATGGCATTTGATGGAGGGACTAGTCAACTGTTGGGGATCCTCCCACAGTTCCCTATTACTTTGGGAGGAAAAACTGTCTATATAGACGTACTAGTTACCCAAGGTGCTTTAGATTTCAGTCTTCTCCTTGGTCGTGACTATGTTTATGCCATGGGGGCCCTTGTCTCTTCAATTTTCCGTGTCGTTTTTCTTTCCACACGACGGAAGAATCGTGACTATAGATCAATTATCGTTATTTAGTCCCCCGATGCCTCCTGTGCAGTTGTCAACCCCTCATGGTTCTTATCCACCGATTGTATCTGCCCTGCCACAGGTCAACGACGTGGCTACCTATCCCGTGCCTGTATCCAGTGATGCCTCCGTCATGCATAGTGTCCTGGGGGCATTGGGTCTTGATTTCCAAGATGTGATCCTTCCACCGGGAGTGGCACTCTTGGAAGCTACGACTTCTTGTTCATTATGATGAATTTCGTGTCAGAGCATAGTTCCTTTCCTGTGTCAAGCTCCTTAAAAAATGAAACTAGGTCTGGTCGGAGCATAGTTCCTTTCCTGTGTCAAGCTCCTTAAAAAGTGAAACTAGGTCTGGACGGAGCATAGTTCACTTTCCTATGTCAAGCTCCTTGAAAAATGAAACTAGGTCTAGTCGGAGCATAGTTCGCTTTCCTATGTCAAGCTCCTTAAAAAATGAAACTAGGTCTAGTCGAGCATAGTTCCTGATCTTGTGTCAAGCTCATTAAAAAATGAAACAAGGGTTATGAGGATAGTTCTTTTACTGTGTCAACCTCAATAAAAAAATGAAGCAACTCCTTTCCACATTGGTCTTTGATTATATATCGTAAAATACAAGCGAGTCTTCCAAAGATTCAAAGTAAACTTCATTCCATCCACTTTGTTGAATGCAATGAAGCTTGGGGGGCATGTACCTCGTTTTGCATCATTATGCTGGGGGCATGCGAACTTATAACAAGCATAGTTTTTCGTTTCAATATTGTGTAAACATGAAACCGAATCCAAGCAGAGTTCTCCATGGTTCAAGCTTGTGTAAAAATGAACCCATACCTATTTTACATCTTGTGATTGTTGTCTTTATCTGCTAAATTATGTTAGATGAGCCATGGTTGTTTCATTCCATCACGACCATCTCTTTGGCCGATCATATGCTTTCACTTGGTTGTTTTTCCTTTCCTGAGGGACCGCAATAATGAGTGATTTTGTTAGCCAACCTCTTGACCATTACATTTTTTGAGCAGTTCCACCATTGCCGGAACCAGTTGCTACCCTTTATACCACCCGTTCCTCTAGGATGAGTCACCTTTAAGCTCTTTTCTGACTCGTAAAATATGAAAAGATTTCCGAGTATTTTTCCCTTTTTGACTCGTTAAAGAGAATAAAAATGGAGGTTTGCTTTCAACTATTTTCTAACCGTCTAAATATGAAAAGAATGTCGAGTTATTCCTCTTGACTCGCTAAACGTAAATGAGAGGCGGTCATATTTAAACTCTTTTCCGACCGTGTAAAGACAAAAAGATCGTCAGACCCTTGTCGTTTCAGGTTTGTTAACGGTTACAAAGCGACGTGGTTTCAATTGCTTTTTTACTTTTTTCAGATCGAAATCGCTACTCATGAAAAGTACTCCTCGGTCGTAATGATCGGGCGGTTCTTTCGAGCATTGTTTTATACTTTTTCGGGCTCGAGAGACACAACTTTACGAAAAAAGACACCCCTGGAGTTTACTTTTCTATTGTCTTTTCAAACTCTCTAAACATGAAAATATGTCGAGTTCTTCCTTTGTCAGACTCGTTAAAACTTAGTGACATCGGATTCCATCAAAATGACGCCTCCCAAGCATATTCTATCCCCGCCAAGCTTGTCATCCAAAAATAACAGGGGTACTCGCCAGAAATGGTGGGGAAAAATGGAACCACAATTATCGTCGTGTCGGTAGTATGTCACTCTTGAACATGGCACTTGTCTGCATTTGTGTCTGGGTGGGGACATCTCATCTTGTTTTTTACACTTGCCTCCATGGGTTAGGGTTATCCTGTTTGACCTCTCATCTGCTCATTGCTTTGTCACCATGACCCCTGATCATTTGATGTCAAAATACTGCCAAGTCCACTATCGTGCCACTAATATGTTCAAGAGAAGTTGACCTCTGCAGAATACTCAACCTCCCTCTGATACCTCACACAAAACATCTTATCCTTCTCTGTCTTGTGTCGATGATGTGGGAAACATTATGGCCCACCTTCGATCAAGGTCACTTCCTGTCGACTTCAGCTCATTATCCAGGAAGTTCATTTAGAGACTCCCTTCAGGTGCCTTGGAGCCTGCATGCCTGAATGGCAGGTTCTTCATGTTCGACATGAGGTTTTCATCATTGACCTCCGATCGGATGATTCTATGGGTGTTCGACACCGCCTCACTGATTCACACGCCATGGATTGTACCTATAGTACCTTGAGGACCATTGTCATTATTGGTGGTACCTCTCGCGTCTGTTAACAATTTTCATCATTGACTGGTAATCAGACGATATTCTCGCATGTTCGACTTTGCCTCCCATATTCGCATGCTTGAACTTGTACTTTGTTCGGGTCGAGATGGAGTGCAAGACCCTAGATTTTGTCTGTTGAGATCCAGGTTGCATTTTTTGGATTATTATAATCATTACATGACTCATTCACTGGATGGCTACAACCATGCCTGAGTCCATTCATCGATCCTCACTGGATGGCTGCGTCCATACCTTGGATTCCGATTTTTATGTACTCTGCTATGGATGGCTGCACCCATACCATGTACATCATGTATTTGAGATCTCAGTTGTACTTCATGCAGGTTCTCCAGTGGCCGTGTTTTTAGCCGACCATGTTCTTGTAAAGCACTTCACCCCTCTCTCTATCGGGCTTCATACTTTAGGGGGCATCTGTTACACAGTATTTTGTCACCGTCCCTATTACCCCTTCTCCCGCACATTGGAGGACCTATTCTGGGACCTGTGAGAGGTGACATAACCTAAAAACACCTGCATTGTATCCCCTTGAGTATGTACTTCATACGCCCTGAAGATACCTTCTGCAAAATACCCATAAATGTAGGCCGTTTTCCATTGGCGCTGTTCCACAGTGTATCACTCACGCCAATGGGGGAAATCCTCCAAAGAGGGCGTGCCAGTTGGCGCTCTGTGTCAGAGTCACACTAGTGCCAACCTAGTTGGGTAAAGTTTTTAACAAACAAACTTCCAAAGGTTCCTTCTAACCTATCCATGAACTGATTCCAGTTTGAGTTAGTTCAATTGGGCTTCGAATCTCCAAAGGACGGAGGTAGTTCTCCACCTCTCATGGAAGTTTCCTAATGATAAGGACAATCCCATGAATCTTGCGGATGGTCTTATCTACTTCTCCTACCTATATATAAGCTTGTTTCTTTGCCTTTGACAAGCTAGTTAGTAATTCCACTCTTCAAGCCCCCAAATCTAAGTCCCAAAGTCTGATAATTGCTAAGCTCATGCTACAAGAGGCCTTGTTCATCCCTATGAGGTTATATCTTTAAGGAGGAGATCCATGTCCAAGTAATGAAGGAGAGAGAGGCTTGTTCCCCATCCCTGACAAGCTTTACAAGGCATGTGTTGCTGATCACCCAGCCAAAGGAGGATTTGACGTTAGAACTTGGTTGTATTCTCTTTTGTTTATCAATAATAATAGACGACTATCATTATGGTTCCACTCATGTGTCTTTATAATGATGTTTGAGTTGTATCCTTTTTTACTGATACATAGTTGCATTGCTTAGATTTTATGCTTGTATTTGTCTTTTTCTTTGCATGTGCAGGTGTCCGTTCACGAGGATTGTGAGGATTGTGACGAGCTGAAGCAAAAGAATAGAAGAAACGAATCTTCTACGAATAATAGCGTTGGATTCGAGGTAGGCTCCCATTATTGGCCTTTACTTTGCAATTAGGAACCTACGTGTTAGTGTTGTTTGATTGTTGCTTGACCCCATTTAGGCTAGAGGGATCGCCTTTGTCCGCAGAGGGGATTTACCTACACAACAGGGCATGAGCAATGTCTTGTTCTTCGGTAATGCATCCACCCATAGCTATATCACGAGTAATTGTATAAATGAATGACTTGGTAAACCATTCAGTGAGCAACTGATTAGCTATCTTGAATTTGATTAGGTGACGTCTACATCTCCATTCATGGATGTGATCAGAGATGTGTGTCCCAGTATCTTGCTTAAGCGATGTGTGAGGAAAGCCATGGCTAAAGATTTGAAGTCATGGTAAGTACTTTGAGGGAACTCGATGTACCACTTGGCTGCAGAACCTATGAGGGTTCGTTGGAAAAGATGGAGATGAATAAAATCATCAACATAGGAATTTGAAGAGCACCAGAGGTGATACGTCATCACATGGGCCTGAGGATCTTCTTTTGCTTTCCCATCGAACTTGGGACAATTGATCGGGATCTTAGATGGAACTGAAGGCTAGTATGATGAATGAAGAATTGGATCATTTGTGAGTCGAGACACATCCGGAAAATCTAGCATGGCCAAGAAAAAAAATTGAGTATTGAAAGGCATTGGTTTTCGATAAGCGGGTCCAACTACAGGAGCCCATCCCTACTGGTAAGGATTTTGTCCCCACAGTGGAGGGTTTTGGCAATATGGCGTTTGATTTTTCCCCCACTATAGGTTACCTTGGTGATAGGGACGATTTTGACCTTAAATTCCTTGAAACTATCCGACCATAGGTTGTTGATAAGAAACATATGGGTTGAAAGGCTATTGAGCCTCTTGACCTTGGACATATGGATATTGCACCTGTTGTCCCTAAACATATAGGTTTTGAACCTGTTGCCCCTGAACAACAGGATTTTGGATATGTTATCATTTGACATAAGGATTCTGTAGTTGTTGTCCTTGGACATAGGGATTTTGGACCTACTACCGTTGGACAAAAGGATTCTAGACCTATTTCCCTTGGACATTAGGATATTGGGCTTGTTGTTGTAGGACTTGACTCTGACCATATCGCTGCAAGGGTTGACCCTGTTGATATGTATATAAGGGTTGTTGTTGCTCGGGTGGGTTCTGTTGCTACAAGGATTCACCTTGAGGCTGCGAAGGCTGTTATTGTGACTGTAGAGGTTGGCCCTATGAAGACATAGGCTGGGAGGTTTGCAGAGCATACTGCATCTACTACTACATGGTTTGCTACAAGTATTGCAAGGGTTTCCCCTGCAGTTGTTCCAATTGTCCTTGTCGTAGTATCATCTGCCCCTACTGTTTGTGGACGACCCTTGGTGCAACAAAGGCTGCCCTTATTGCTGCAGAGGTTGTGCTTGCTATTGCAAGGGTACTTGAATAGTTCCCAAAATAATTATGAACTGTATCTGGCCATAGCCACTAGGAAGAGTGGATGGAATAGGCTGAACATAATGTCCAGACTGAAGGACGTAAGGTGTATTGACCTTTCCTTGAGAAGCATATGGAACATAAGGAGCTTGGTACTAAGCCTAAGCCTCATAAGGTTGCCAATACTAGAAATTGCTTGACCCAAATGAACCAACGGGATTTTGAACCTATTGGTATTGGACATTGCTTGATTCAGTGGGACCAGTAGGGTTTTGGATAACATGAGAAGAAGGTTGGTTCATCCCAGCAATGTGAGCTTGTGAGCTACTCCCATTGGTTGTGGCTGACATCATACAAACACTTAGATTCTCCCCCCAGGCGGTGGCACAACTTATCCACTTACTGGAGGGATCGAAGAATTGATAGTAACATGCCTCGAGATTGCCGTTGAACTGGATGGGTGACTAGGATAGATGAGACAAAGGGTTTGGAATGATGGGTTGCACTGGGACTAAGGTAATGACAAAAAGTATCACCTATTGGGAGGTCGAGTTTGGAATGAATGGACCTATAGTAGGCATGGCGCCAGATGCCTAGATAGGGTTGTGATCAAGTGATGAGGCACTAGGTGTACCTGAGACCAACTGTGCTAAAGTCACATAATTAGGTGGAAAATCCTGATATACACTGATGGGAATGCTTCCCGTGTAGGGAAAATCTTCAAGAGGAAATTGATGTTCTTCCTCTTCGACAGTGTGTGGATTAGAAACTTCTAGTTTATCCAGAGAGGTAACTGGAACTTTGCCTTCAAGTTCCATAGTTGGGAACAAACGACGATGAATGAATGATGATGTACGAGGGGATAATACCAAAGGAAGACCCAGCTGATTGTACAGACTATACGGATACTGCAGTGATATCACAACAGTGTTGAAAAAAGGATTCAAAGGATATATAACTAGTCCAAGCTAGCCGTCAGTAGTCAGTGAACTTTCAAGAGTCTGGACGGGATTGTTCGGAGATTCCGAGCCAATATCAATAGGTTACCTAGTATCTGAAGTAGGTGGAGGATGAGATGACAAAGTTTAAATGCTTAGAATGATTCTGAGTTCAACACCTTAGTCCTGGAGTGACTCTAGTAATTTAGAAAAACGCTCCTCAAACAATCTTTCAGATGGAGGAGAGGAAGAGGAAATAGGTGAACCAGATGGTTTAGCCACAATGACCTTGTCATAGTAACAGGAAAAAAGAGATAAATTTCAAGGCTTTAAAATGTACTTTAAGGAAAACTCATGATTTGGTATAGAAAAGACTAACAGGATGTTATAAGATTGTAGGGAATAATTTTTTAAGATGCATAAATAAACTGGTGCTCTTTCATGTTTTAAGAGTCAATAAAGAAGCAAAGATGACTCTAACACTTTTGATACGAGCTTGAAAGGAAAAGAGATCGAATGATATTTAAAAGATCCAATGACTACTCTGGATGATCTAGGTAAAAAGGATTACTAGGTAACCATGAACTACAGAATACCTCCCGACAAACTGAGAAGTATGAGCAGGCAATCTCCCTGAATGTTTTGTTTGGTGTATCACATTTGCAAAGGCAGCAGACTTGGCTTCCTATGGATAAAGGATTTCAGCTTGGAGGGGTCTCCCTTTATATACTTGATGGTACAAGGAGTAGAAGTCTATACTAGCGTTGTCGAGTGTTGAAGCTAATGAAAAAAGTTAGGTTTAAAGACGTTGAAACATGTCTGTAGCCTAAACCTTCTAGATGTGATCGTTAGTTTCAAATGAACCTTAGGCTAATTGAGTTCATTTTAAATTTTATCTTGAATTATGTGTCGGTTTTCAGGCCTTAGTGATGTGACTTGAAAATCCCTAAATGTAGCTAAATGAGACAAGACCCTTTCAATTCGATGAATTGTCTACACTAGAGAGGGTAGAAAACACAATCGAATGCAAACAATCAAGCAACTGAAAGAAAAATTATTTTTCATTGCACGTTTTGAGAAAATAAACTAATGAAAAATTCATTCCAATTCCTAATTTCCTAACAAGTACAATCCAACAGTCCTTTCAATAGCAAAGATAATTCCTTTTCTTTTCAAATGCCAACGCAATCCTAGTCTTCAGTGATGCTAACTAAACTAACATATTGATGCAACAAACTAGAATGATGTACCTTTCATGAAATTAAAAAATGAATTTCTCATAAAACACCTTCAATGAAAAAGTTTCGAGACAATCGATTCTCAAGCAAATGAAAAAAACGAAAAGAGAATCTCTTTCAAACTAATGATGTAATGACTCTAACAGAAACAAGACAAGCCATGTGATCTGTGCTAGAAAAGGAATGTTTATACAACCAAACAAAACTGTTCAAACTTATGTAATGGAGACCCAAAGTAATAAGAGGACTATAAATGAAATGCAAGGAGTAAATGCACCAACAACTTAACTCACTGAGTTCACAATCGATAGAATGGATGACAACCTAGATGCCCTAGGGACACATCCAATGACCCAAGAAATCAAGCGAAAATATGGCAAATAAACAAGCAAATAAACGAGATGAAAATCAGCTTTCCAATCAGGAAGAAAATAGTCTAAACAACTTACAAGGCAGAAATCAAGAGAGCAAGACACACTAGCCAAGATTTGGGGTGAACCCTAATATTCACTTATAGGCATCGGCACAATTGCCTAACTGAAAAAAAATGTGAGAAGGGGGTCAGCGCGACTTTTTTTGAGCATATTATGCTAATTGATGTGACTATCGTCATATTAACCATCTTGAGTGAGGATGCAAAGAAGAAAAATAAAAATTTTCAAAAGTTGAGAGCATACTTTCTACTATGAATTTCAAGTCCGGAGTAGTAAACAAAGAAAAGTAGATAGAACTAAAGGGAAATTGCGAAACTAGAAAAGTTCACACAAAACCATGAAATTCCAAGAAAACAAACGGAAGGATTGGGTCCCCAGTGGAGTTGCCAATTTGTGGTGAAGTAAAATTCTAAGTGCAGACACAAACAATTCCTCTAGCCCGATAGTAGGTCTAGCCGCTAAAAAGACATTCTATGGAAGAATTCCCTAGGTTAGAACCAATTAAGAGGGTCTACCCATTAGTACACTTATCCCGTTTGGTGATGACCTAGCTTTCTCACTCCAGCTATCTCACGTTTCCTTCTTCGAACATCTGAAACAAGTAAACAACAGAAAAAAACAATTGTGATAATAGACAAATTGTAATTCAGCCTACTTAATAGATCAAGAAACATTAAGCCATAAACATGTGAGATGACACATTATGTAGGAAATCAATCGATAGTTGCATATATATTAAATCAAGAAGAGAATAAAACTATTATCTTGACATTGTTGTTGTCCTCCGACAAATCTAGGCTCCCACACACTTCCGTTAGCATTCCAAGATGGCCTCAATAATTGTAGTTTTAAGGCTCTTCCCTTTAGTCTTCCCACTAAACCAAATTCACACTTCTCCCTCACACACAACTAGAGAGCTACCACTATGAATCACTTGTTGATTACTCCAAACTTAAAACTTCAACCAAAGCCTGATTAGAACTAGCACACACTAACACTTAACACTAGCTTGTGCTTGGGAAAAAGGGAGGTTTATATAGCATGAATGGATGGGAGATGCTTCCTCTTCTCATGGGAGAAGGTCTTGTCTCTTGATGTAGTTCCATCCTAATAGGGGAAAGGAGCCCAAACTGACATCCTCGACTCCATCTGGCCCAGCCAATTACCACACTTCTGTTACGAAGCTTCTAGAGTTGGAAGCTTCGGCTCCTTATTTAAGGAAATTTACAAAATAGGATCGATGCAACTGGAACAAAGATCACTCGCTCCAGTTGGTGATAGGGATAGTTATAACCCCTGCATATCTACGAAGAGAAAAAGGGCCATTAGCACCGGTCATGTAAACTGGGAAAAAGAGGATTTGTGGTAAATGATGTAAAAGGGAATTATTTTCTCATGAAGAGGGAAATAATGGGAGTTTCTTCATGAAGGGGAAGGATGTAGCATTCACTGCAGAGGTCCTCTAGGATCATGGAACGGGGTGTACAGGGAGAGTGACAAAATTCTATGTAACAAGGTCCAGTGAATTCCACGCCCTAGTTGTCAAATGGCTCGAAAGTCACTTGGGGTTGCAGAGGCATTTCATCCCTTGGACTAGGCCTTCACATCCTTTGGCACCAATCACACTAACTAGTATATCTTCTCACATTCTGATGAAGACTAGGCCAATAATAACTAGCTTGTAACACCTTGAATGTTGTCCTCTTTGCCACAAAGTGACCTCCACAAGGCCCATCACGACAGGTGAAAAGGATGTCAAAGAATTCCTCCTCCCTGACACATCTGCTCACAATTTGATCTGGGTTGATTTTGAAGAGGTTTCCCCCAACCCAAGTGAATGGGGTGGTCTTCCTCACAATCTTACTTTTCTCTTTGGAGGAAAAATTTGGTGGGAACTACATAGATACCAAATAGTTTGCTATGTCAACAAACCATGGAGAGAGAATTGAAATGGAAAATAAGTGTTCATCCAGTAAATAATCATCAACCATTCCTTCTTCACCTATAGGAAAAGTTAATCTAGACAAAATATCTTCAACAACATTTTCCTTGCCAGGCTTATCAACAATAGCTAGATCAAACTGTTGTAATAAAAGTAACCATCTAATAATTTGGGCATTCACATCGGGCTTATTCATTAAATATTTAATTGCAGCATGGTCAGTATGTCCAAATGTTTGATAACCTATAATGTAATGCACCTATAATGTAATGCCTAAATTTTTTCAGTGAATGCACAACAACCAGGATCTCCTTTTCGGTTACAATGTAGTTCAGTTCAACCTTTGACAAATTCCTATTGAAAAGGTAAATGGTATAAGGAAATTTCTCATCTATCTGGCCTATAGTTGCTCCTATGGCTTTGTGTGAGGCATCAACATGTATATGAAAAGGAAGGGCCCAGTTTGGGCCTCGGAGAATTGGTGCAGTGGTTAACTTGTCCTTCAGGGTGTCCATGGCATCTTGACAACTTTTTGACCATACAAACTATTGTACCTCTGAGATGACAATGGTCAATTGATCATGACAGAGCATCTAAGATATATGTTTTTAGGTTTTGGTTTTGGTTTTTATGGAGGACCAATAAATAAAAAAAAAATCTAAGAATGATGTATTAAACTCTTTTAGATGGTACTAATAATTAACCAGAGGGTTGTTATTTAACTTCACACAATGATTTGAATTATAACGTGTGCAAAACGAATAGTAAGAAGATATGATTACTTTAAATTTTAGATAGAAACATAAATAATCATAAGTGGGAAAAACTTTGACCAATGTTCAAAATTTAAACAAAATATGCTTAAAATTACACAAGATGCTAACAATTTTTTGATTTAGAGGGAGCCTTTCAGATAGATAGTCCAATATCTCAATCTCTTTATGGTAATAACTTTAGAAGGAATTTTAAGAATAACTGTAACACATTTATTCTCACCTAATATCTTTGTAAAAGTTAAACATATGTAGAATTAAAAAAATGAATGAAACACATGAAAGACTTACAGAAGAAAACGAGACTGTATGATACCAAATTCAGAATCCTTTGCTCTATTATTAGTGATCTAGAAAAAGCTTATACATCAATACTTTACAAAATTGCTTATGGAAAGGTACCACCTTTAATAACTCATAGAAGAGAGTTATTTATATAAGTTTGGATAGTAAAAAAAATATCCTAAACTGATTACAAAAATAGTCTGAAAAAAAATTAAGAAAGGAAAACTGTTGAATGATGTGTCCCTGTTAGATAGGAAGTTGTTGATGATTGTTACTTCAAAATCTATTGTGTTGTCTTCATTTTGGAATGGAAATTTAATCAATTGTCTCACACAATTGATCACATCTATTATCACTTGGTATATCTATATTTACCATTCTTCTAAATATCTCATCAACCTCGGTGTATCTTTCAAAATTTGGTTTGGTGAGAAAAAGATGCCCAATTTCATATGTGATTGTGAGGTTAGGGCTCAAAAATTCCAAAAACTCTTTACTAGTAATCTATCTTCTTATCCTTGCAAATTGACTGCTATTTGCTGCAATAGTATATAGTCTCTCACTATAATCCTCTAATTTTACTAGCGGATCATTTGATGAAACTATCTCTGGTAACCTTTCTTATGCAACATACTGAATTTAGAATGAAACCTTCTGAATGTAGTGTTCAAAGCTTCACAATTTGTTTTGAGTTGACTTAACGGATTCTTCTTCATTAGAACTTTCTTAATATCCAAAATACTATCTATCGTATTTGGAATATTTATCTCTTGTAAGTGAAGCCTAGTGTTAGAGTTCAGTACTTTGATCATCCCTGCTACTTATTTGGATTTTGTACCCAATGCTGCCTTCTGATTCTCTATCTTTGGCCTGCATCTAGTAATCAATTCTTTCTACTCAGAAATAGTTAGTATGGATGGCCTTACTTCTTTTATGGAGAGGCTGATATCTAAGAAGATTTCTTCTTTAGCTTGGGCCAAAGTGTCAGTGATTAGAGTCTTACTCTCTAATTGTTTAACCTTGAGCTCTAACCTGTGTGAATTTTGCATTTCCTCTACATACAAGGTATCATTATTTACCTTTTGTGACTCCAGGGTTTGGAACTTTTGGAGTAACTTTTCATTTTGTTGTTTTTGTGCTTGTAGCTCCTGTGATAACCTTGTTGTTTCAAATATTGCTGAATATGAAGTAATGTAAGTAGGAACTGAGCTTAGATATGTACTTGTTATGGGAATTGTTGTCAATGAGGTCACATCAAGATCTACTGCC
>APFE031278942.1:6770-73199 GCA_000404065.3 Pinus taeda
GCCATGGTCTTCCGAGCAGTATGTGGCACACGTCCATGGGCATAATATCACAGACCACTGTATTGTGGTACTTGCCAATGCGAAACTCCACCTCGCATTGTTCATCAACCAACAGCTGGTGGCCTTTCTGTAGCCACGACACCTTGTAAGGTGTGGGGTGTTTCAGCCGCTTTAACCCCAATTTTTCTACCATCTCAGTGGCAACCAAGTTATCCGTACTCCCGCTGTCTATTATTACCTTACAGCACTTCCCATGAGATTTACAGACTGTCCGAAACAGTGACTTCCACTGAGTCGGTTCAGACACTTCTTTGGTTGGCTTTAGCAGAACTTTATTCAGGAGCAATGCCTCTCCCGTTTCTGCCACATCTTCCACTTCTCGTGGCTGCGCTTCCGCTTCTTCCGGCTGAACCATATATGTTCCTCTCTGACCTGCCTGCTCAACTTCTGGGCACTCAAAGGATCGATGTCCCCATTTTTGACACCTGTAGCACTGGAAACCAGTTCCTCTTTCGCGGCCATTCCCTCTTCCACGCTGATATGACCGACCTCCTCTAGTGCTGTCTCCTTTGTCAGTTGTCCCTGAAGTCTTTGAGCTGCTGCCTTCTTCACTGTTTGCAGCACTCTTTCCTCTTCCGTAGGACTATCCTCGTCCTCTACCACTTCCTCTTCCTCTCCTGTTATTCTGCTTTCTATTAATTTTCTCCTCAGCCTTCATAGCACTCTGAAAGGCTTCCTCTATACTTCTGGGAGAAAGAATACTAATTTCATCCAGGATCTCCATCCTCAAACCATTAACATACCGTGTTGTCTTCTCTGGAGTCTCATCCATGTAACCAGCACGTAGATTGACCCGGTAGAACTCTTCCGTATATTCTTTGACAGTCATACCCTTCTGTCTCAAATTCTGCACTCTCCGACATAGTTCAACCTGGTAATCTTTTGGCAGAAACCTGCCCTTTAGTTTCGCTACCATCCTCGCCCAGTTTCGTATGGGTGACTTATTCAATCTTTTTCTGTCTGCCTGGACATTATCCCACCACAAGAGGGCATGTCCTTTTAATTTAGTAGCGGCGAACTTAACTTTCTTGTCCTCCCTAATTTCTTCATTCTCAAAGTATTTATCCAATTCGCTGATCCAATCTAACAGAATATCAGTAGACAGACTACCATCATAATTTGAAATTTCTGTCTTTGGCTTGCTGCTGGCCAATAAGATTGAACGCAGCAGTCTTAGTTCTGGAGCTTCTTCATCCGAAGCTTCTGCAGCAGCTACTGTTTCTTCCTCACTTTCATCTCCCAATTCTGGGTCTCTTCGTCTACCCGCTTCTACAGCGTCCAAGCGAGCTGTAAGAACTCTAATCTGTTCTCTTAATCCTTCATCTCCTCCTCCTCCTCTTCGTGCACCTCTGCCACGCCCTCGTCTTGGCGCTTGTACTTCTGCCATCTTCCTCTAACTAACAAATAAAATAATAAAATAAAATAAAATGCTCTGATACCAATTGATGTGGCCCGTCCACGCGGCCCCTCTCCAGCTCACCTACCCACGGTACTTTCAGATTGTGTATGTTGATTGTGGTTGATTGACAATCGTTTGGCTCGGTCCGATATTGATTGCGGCAATAATCACCTACCTACCTCCCAGTACCTTGCCCCTTCTCCGGCTAACACCTGTCCACCTCGGTTGTGTTTCAACCCTAATCCTCCGGTTCCCCTTTTGGCTGGTTTACTTCGCGCTCATTGTCATTTTTCACCATGCCTTCACCGCTCTGCGACCTGGTTTCGAGCTCGGCTCTGTCTCTGTGCTATCAGTCGATACCCCGTCGATTTGTTATGGATTTCTCACTCAACTGTTGGGTTTTTAACTGTGGTTCCGCCTGTACAATTGATTCACGCATCCGTTGGTAAGTTGTGACTCTCCCAGGGGTTTTTGTTGTCGGATTCTTCCGTGGATTGCTTCTGTCGACTGTTAATTTTTCTGTGATGGTTGATTTATTTCGCTTAATGGCACTGTATCGTGTGGTTGTTTCTCAATATGGAGGTTTTCTGGTAGGCTCAGTGGCACTGTGCATTCGATGGTCTGCAACAACTGTTCTCGGCGTTCAACTTCTCGTCCAGGTAATTTCTCATTCCATGTTATAGTTCCTTATTCGCTTTTCGAATGGTGACTGACTAGTTTGGCCCCTCTGTGGTCAGGTTTCGGTTTTGATGAACAGGGGAATCGTTCACCCTCAGGTAACGTATCCTCCTTCCCCTCGGTTCTTCACTCTTCCAATCGTTTCATTCCTTCATTATTTAGGTTGCTGGTTGAATTCGATGCTCAGGGTTTGGTCGTTTCGTTAAACCCTAATGTGCTCTCTCTCTGCCCTTTTCAGGTGACGGCTCCGTGGCTCCTTGCACCAGGTCACGCTTACACTCCGGGTAGTTCTATGCTCTTTGTTTAGTTGTCTTTAAAGTCTGTTAGTTAGCCTGTAGCCGCTTGCTGGTTCTTAATGTTAGGTGCCCCGGTGGCCTCCGGTTCTTCACTGTAATATTGTGTCTGTAAGTTGGTCGTTGTAACGGTTCAGGGTTTGGGCATCCCAACCGTGGCCGTGGCTCCTTTTAATTTGCCGTCGCATCTGTCATTAGTGGGAATGGTTCATTGAACCCTTACCCGAGTTTCGTTGTAAACGTTTGGACAATATCAGGCCTGCACTGTAATATATATGCATATGTTTTGAATTTGCAAATGTTTAAGATTGATTTCCTGGGGTTTGTTCTTACCCGGTTTCGACCTGGGGTCGTTATGCTCCTTTAATTTCATTACTCTGCTTCCGTCTGTTGTTTGTTGGACTGGACTCGTCGTGCGCCTGGTTGTTTGGGCTATCGTCACTGTATTTTCACCTGCACTGTTATTGTCTATGCAATTGTTTACATATATTGGAGTCTCTGTTAGTGACTCTCGGTCACGGTATTTATCTATTGAAATAATTTACACAGAATGTTATTTCTCAGAAATTTTGAATTGTACAGAACTTAAATAAGTTATCTATACATTCGTTTGTGCACAGGAATTCTTAGATGAAGGAAAAGAATATTTTTCTCTGTCTATTTCTTTGAATATGTTTCTTTTCTGCTTAGCTGCCGAACCCCCTTGGGATTTCGGTTTTCGCCATTTATACATTAGAGGAGATTCGGTAGATAACTGTTAGCAGTTACCTTTCACAATCGATTATAAAGTTATGTTGTTGTTTCCAGTTTCTATTTGACAGTTTATAAAACTGACTCTGTCTATCTGTCACTCTGGTCCCACAAAGGGTGACTGTATACATTATTTGCAATAATCTAATTGATTAACTACAATTAATTACTGATAGCTACAGTAAAGTAAACTAAGTAAAAATTAACCAACAGAAACTAAACAAACTGTAGTTGACCTTGGTAAAGAAAATAAAACGAAACTGTAAAAACCTGACAGTCTTGCTGTCCGTTCTCGAACTGTTCAACCTTCCCAGTCTTTTTCTGAAACTCTGTCCTCCCTGTCTCGGTCTTCACCCTGTCGACCAGATGCTCCTGCATCAAATTGACTATTTGACACATTATTATATTAAAGTCGTAACCTCTCAACAACGATCCAACGAGTAAAATAAATGCTTTGGAAGCTCTTCTAAAAAAACCATAAAGTTCCTCATAAGTTGCAACGATCAAAATTACTTAAAACTCCAAGGAAAAAGCCAAAAAAAATAGTTCTAAGTAACAAAGTTCAAAATAAACCAAGGTTCAAATTCTTGTCGATGAAAATTTAAATGAGTATAATGGCCCAAGCTCACAGCTGCAATTATGGCCAAAAATCCTTATAAGCCAAGTATACTCAATTCCACATTCTTAACAGAAATCACATTTCTTGATACAATTCCAGCAAGGTTCCATTATCACTATGGTCCACCTAAATTGTTATTACATTCTCTACACTTCTCTAGGCATTTTGTTATGCAACGATGAGTGCAGAGGTGCAGAGAAGTGTTATTAACAATACAAACACACCTTCGTACCTCCACATTATGCTTTCGATAAACAAAATTCCTGGAGATATGGTTTGTTATCTGAGAAGGCTTTGAGATTTTATATGAAACCTAAATGTTGATGTTAAATTGTGAATCAAAACCAGACTTCGAACGTTGGTGGTGTGAGTTGCTTCCTGATAGTGATAGTCAAACATAGGCATGGAGATTAACCAATACAATGCCATAAAAAATATACAATGCTTAATGGTCTTATGTTTAATGGTTATTTTCAATCCGAGAAGGCTTTGGGATTTTATATGGAGCCTAAACACTGATATTAAACGGTGAATCTAAACCATACGTCGAGTGTTGGTGGTGTGATCTAGATGTTGGTAGTGACAGTCACATTGTGTAGAGTGTGCACACCTCCGCACTCAGCCCAATGTATCAACATTATGGAGATAACCACAACATACCAACAAATGTGTACATGGAAAATTGTTTAAATTTAGTCTAGTGCATTTAAAATCTATAGCTAATCACATTGTTGATTGTGGAAACAAAGCGTCCTACACTTCCTTAATTGCGTCAACACATCGATAGATACCATAAGAAGCGACAACTTGTGAAATGTGGAGTTGCAGAGGAAGCGTGTGTGGGGGAGGTAATAATAATAGATTGCAGAAACAAAGCATTCTTGAATAACGAAAAAATGTGGTCTCTGCACTGCTTTAACCAATTAATTAGTGGTAGAGACAGGGACTATGATGTGTTGTAGCTATTAATCTTGTTGTTATTATTATTATTCATTGTGAGGTAGAGTTTTTATTTATCTGAGAAGTATGTTTTTATGTTTTAAGAGACTGTTAGATATAGTTGGATATGAAGATTATCTCCAACTATTTAGCTCCTATTTTGGTGTGTGATTGAGATATTTCTCAATAGTTTCTTAGTGTGCAAAGATAGTGTGTCTATCTTTAGACATGACTTTTTGTATTTGTATGTGTACAATTTTTTGTTGAATATATTACTTAACACACTTTTGGTTTGTGGAAACCATGCCTTCTCTCCCATTTATTTACATGGTATCATAGTGGGACTAGGTTTAACTCCCTAAGCCTTTGAGATGCAAATCCACTACAAAAGCAACTTAGTGCAGGTGGGAGTAGACTATTTATTGAATGTTTGCCATGGTGTGCCATTAGCATTTTGTAAGCCACTATTTTTCAATGTTGTTTATTATTATATGAGTTGGTCATCGATTTGGTGTATTCATATGACTGTAGAAGGTTTGAGTTTGTTGAATGAAGGTTAGGGGAGAAGACCAATGATTGATTGTTTGACATGTCAAATTTGTGCAAATTGAGAATGTTAGATCAATAAAGGGAACTAATTTCCTACTTGTAATCAAGGAAAATTTTAAGGATGGAATTTTTTCTTGAAGTTTAGAAACATTGGAGAATCTCATTAATCCCTAATATGCAAACTATAAAATGTTTATTGATATATTTGTAAAATTATTCAAATTTATAATGATTTTATATATAGTCTCTATATAATGTTGGCGATTTTAAAGGTAAAATAATTTTATATTCTAAAATTTGGGCGAATCACCTTTTATAAAAATTGGAAATTAGCGAATCTTTTTGTGGAAAAATCATGGAAAATTAGCCCACTGGGCGAACATTAGCCCCTAAAATTTTCCATGCTTGTAATCTAAGGAGAAGGAACCCATTTGCAAAGAACTACTATCATCATATAGGATGAATTAACCCACCATTTACATGTTGATTGCTCAATCTATTAACCTAACATCAAGCAAAAATTTGAGAGGGCATTTTGGTTGGACATTATATGAGCCACCCATCACTGTTGTGGGAGAAAAGAAGTAGCCATTGTAGAAAAAACATTTTTTGTTTAAGAGAGCTACCATTGCTATCAAATTAGGAAAATCTCTTAAAATGGTGGATTGTTACCTCTAGAATGGTACCACGAGGTCTAGAGTTCAAATGTCATTATTGTAGAAGGAAAAACTAATGAATCTAAGGTTGAAGAATATGCAAAATATTGTCAAGATATAAAAAATAAAAATAAAATAAAATAAATAAAAATTAAGTTCTTCAATGATTTTTGTTGGATGTTTTTAGCTTATGGTTGTTATCCAAACATATATTGTGGTTGTGGCATATTATTGTAGATAATATGGTGGAAAGACTTGTTGATATGGGGTTGAATATTGTATGAGCTAAAAACTTTGTGCATTTGCCTCTATTCCAAATATCTAAGAAGTATTATTGAAAATAGGCTTGCTAGTTTTTGGAGGGAGCTTTCTTGTAAAAAGGATGATTAAAGGAAGAACCCATGGCATTGTTTATAAGATGATTCTTTGGCTATAACTATCCAAGATCTTCTAAAAATCTTAGGAAGACATTGAGAGAACGGGTAGACTTGTCGCCTATCACCGAGCAAAATGGGTAGACCTATCACTTGTCACGGAGGAGGCCCGGGGTCGAGTCGTAGGGACTGTACTTCACAGCCTAACGCAATTGCCCACAATCACGCTACATGGGTTAACCGAGTATCAAACTTGGGTGGGGCCCCAATATTGATCAACAAATTCTTTCTAGTGTGGGACATTCACCATTTAAACCTCTAGCATGAAACTTGACTTAGCAAGGGTTGAGATGTCCAAAGACACACCTGCGGGGAGAGTCCTACTCATGTGGGGTCTCTACCCTTCTACTTTTATCATAACATGTTAGAGTCTCATTGAGAATTTCAACCTAGTTGGGAAAAGTGTAAGACCTATCTTCCAACCATCTTGTTTAACTACCTAAACTCCATATATTAACAATCAAATCGTTGTACAAAATAAGTCTTTTATTTCAAAAAAAAAAATCTAATACATGAATTTCCTATCTAACTTAATCATAACCTTAAAATTAAATTATTATTATTACAAAATTTAATTAACCGCTCCTATAATTAACTAACCATATAATATTTCTTCCATAATTAACCTGACCTATAATATTTCATATTATGAATAGTCTCAACTTCCATAATTAATTAAACATATGATATTTCATATTATGAATAGTAGCCTCAACTTTGTCAATGTACGTAAAGTATTGAGCGTTAAAATCACGTGGAAAGTTTATTGAATCCATATTGATTTCCATGGACTCTTCCAAGATACCATTCATGAATAAATAAAAGAAGTCAAACTCAAGATTGTTGGTCTATGTGATAAGACATTGCCTTTAACCATGCGTCCTTAAAATATTTGTAAAGGTTGTAGAGGTTTAAGGTTTAGAACTCTCTTTTGCCTTTCTTGGTTTAGAATGTACCTTTGGTCTTTCCTCAATAAATATATTTTTATCATGCAAACAACTTTCAACATTCTCTCTCATGCTAACTTCAATATTTATTTCTGGGTTAGAATGTACCTTTGGTCTTTCCTCAATGAATATATTTTTATCATGCATACAGCTTTCAACGTTCTCTCTCATGCTAACTTCAATATTTATTTTTCTTAGGTTACAAACCATTGACTTTGAGGTGTGTGTATTTGCTCAATAAATATATTTTATCATGCACACAACTTTCAATGTTTTGCCCGATGTTAACTTCAATATTTTATTGTCTTATGTTAGTAAAGTGCATGCCTTTTGAATTTGAGGTGTACGAGGTTAGATGGTGACTAGGTATCTAGTATCTTGGTATTAGAACATGGAAAATCTTCACTCATGATGAAACCTAGAATGTTTTGTTCAAGAAAGGCTTTGAGAAACTTGAGCTCTCAAGATATCCTCCATTAGTCTTTAAGAAATGGTTCAAAGGGCTTCAACACTTAATATATCCTCCACTTTGTTATATATATGGATGTGGGTGGACATTATCATATTAAAAGAGAAAGGAACACAATGATATTATAAAAGTTCAGCTTATTTTAAAAAAATATAGTTTTGAAGTAGTTATATATGTATTTTCACAATTTTAGTTATTTTATTAAACAAAACAAAGAACCATATACTTATTACTCTTTTTTTTCTTTTTTCTTTTTTTGCATGTGGTTTACGAGCACCTTGTTGAGTGAGTGATTGCTACGTTCACGGAAAAATCTGGGCGATAGCTGGGCTAAATCGCCCCTCAGCCTACTACAAGACCTGACCCCAAGAGCTTCGGGTGGATTCAACCTTGTGACCTCCCGATGGCGAGGCACGGTTTTTGACCAACTGAGCTAACCCTTGGGGCTTACTTATTACTCTTATATTAAATTACTTATATATTAATTATTAAAAGTAGTTGTTTATAGCTATTATGTATGTATTAATTATTAAAAATAATAGAGAATAAAATAGAAAATTAATAAAATATAATTTGTATTTTAATATAGTTTACATAGAATAGTCTTGTTTTTATAAATCTGTTTGGATACAAAATGGGACGAAAGTGTTTTAGTTATGTTTTTTTGTTTTTCCTCGTGTTTTTTTGGTGCACAATAGGATTAAATAGCTTGTCTTTGTACTCCTTTCACATATAATGAAAATATGGTTTTTCCTTCTCTACAAAAAAAAATGAGGCGAAGGTTCACTTTAATTACATCTTTCACTATATTTTAATGTTATATTTTACTATTATTATCCTACATTAACTATGATAGGCAATTTATTATACTCCACTTCTTGATCCTTGATTTCTATATCATTTCCTTGTGGATAGTGTCTTGATTGTCCTCCCACTTTAAGAGAGGTGTTATACTAATTGTTTATCTCAAAGCACCCACAAAACACCTTTTTCTTTTTGGGTCCCATATATCAAGAGAGGAATGCTACATAAACATATGAAAAGGAAGATTTTGAGTAAATTGTGCAAAACAACAATGGTTCTAGCAACTTGAAGCTTTCTTGGAGACCATTCAAGTCCTATAGAAAAAAGAAGGAAGACAACATAGAACTAGGCAATAACCTCCACATTTTCCATTATTTATGCTCTACTGCATGCCTTTTCTTTTGCATTGTCAATATGTTCTTCCCACAAGGGCTTCACCTTTCTAATCAATATCTTACCATGTTCATCATAAGAGTTATTAAATTGTGAAAAATAAATTCAATATATTGGGAGGGAGGGATGGGGGAGGGGGGATTATAGGTATTGGGGGTATAAAAAGGGGTATTTGGTAAAAATCAAGGATATCTATTAAAAATTGGGGTCATTTTTTATTAGAAATATGTATTTGGAGGGGTTCGACATAAATATTTTGGGAGGTTTTTCTTTCCATATATAATGAGATTAGGAGTATTCTTTAATATCCCATGAATGTAGACACTATACACAAGTTGACTAAGTGGAGACATTGTGGTTCATCCACACATGCTAGTATATCATTCCAAAATTTACTACCATCAGCATATTAGAAACGATTCTTTATGTGCCCTCCTTTCGAACTATTAGTTATATTTTGTCATTATGTGAGGTTGTTAGCTCAAACCCACTTAGGTACGTAGAGTTGGAAGGCCTGATGACAATAACATATAGAGCATTACTTACAAACACATATAGTGAAGGATTGGTAATTTACAAGCATAGCTTCATGCCCTGATTAGAATGATGTTCTTACTGGTTGAAGAGTAGATAAAAATGGGTCTAAAATACAAAAAGGAAAGACGGTTCCTTAACATAAATAAGTAAGCCTATAACAAATGGAAGGGCATTGAAATTATGTAATGAATTGACCTTAAAATTTGATACCATCCTAAGTTGATTTGGCCTCTATTACTTTTATTCCATGGGGACCAATGGAGCTTGGAATGGGGTCTAAGGTTCTCGCTCCCACCTCAAATCCACCACCCCTCCTACTAGTCAAGACAAACAAGACACTTAGATGAAGACTCTTCATCAACAAACCTGTCAAAAAATGATCCATTACACGTTCTTTTATAGATATTCCATTCATTTCATCATTATCATATCCAACGATCTCCACAAGGTCATATTGTTTCTCTAAGTCGAGCTCCTTCTTTGCACTAGCCTTCAGTTCCTACACTCTTTGAACCTTGATCTATTTAGTCAATATTTCCGTAAGAAAGCTATCACGTCTCATTGAATTCATCAACAAAAACTCAAATAGAAGACATCACATGTTCAAATAATTTATTTTTTGTATGAAGTTCTTGAAGCTAAAAATGGTACACCTTGAGCCTTTTTATTCATTGTCATGTTTATCAACAATAGGGTTTATGTTAACATCAACATGTAACTTCACATTTTTAGGTGTGCCCCATGGATCTAAGTATCATATTTGGAATATCCAAGAATTGAGAAAATATTGGCACCACAAGTTGTGCAAACAATATTGGAGTCAATACATTATGTTTTCAAGCCAATTTAACATTGTTGAAATCCCTTATAGCACAACCTACAGAACTGGCAATTTTCCATGTGTTTTCATTTAAGAACTAATTAACAACCTATATGTATTTCACCTAGAGAGATTCCCCACTAATATCCACACCATCTAGCACTTATTGTTCCTCTTGTTATTGCTTCATAGTTTGTAATCCTTTACAATGACCCAGGGCGTCATCGGATAATGGAATATTGTATCTTTTTAATTTCTTATGGGAATACTTGTGACATCATCATCAAATTGTCGAATGGGAATAATAACTTCAAACTTTTCAACTTGTAAATTGGAATTTTCTCCTTCTTTGGACCTCATATAAAATTTTAGCCACTTTCTTCATTCAATATTTCTAAAAGAGGTTGGTTTTTAAAAAGATTGGCTTTCACCACTCCCCAATTGGTTTGACAATTAGAAAGTCATTTTACTCCATTATTTTGGGTAGAATTAGTTGTATTTCCTTTAAAATTTGGCTTTACACTGGTTAGTTTTGAAGGCTTTTCTTTTGTTAAGCATAAAATAATGTAAATATTGTGTTGGTAATGATGACGAGGAGCACATATTTTTCCTATTCAATGGGTTATATAAAGGTCGTGTCTAGAGAAGTGATGATAATGGTCAAGAAGTAATCATAGGTGTGAGTTTGCTTCCCTTGCAATGTAGCAAGGGGATGCACTAGTGCTAGATTGTGTATGACATAGTGTATGAGGCATGATATAGTGATGTAAAGATGAAAATATTGAGGGTAAAGCTTAGTCAGGGAGCCAATAATCAAGAAGTGATAATTTGTTGAACCTTGCAATTGTTCTAGGTGAAGGAACTGTAATGGATAAAGAGCTTGAAAATTAAGATGTTCAAGTAGTTGAATGGTTTCCTTTTTATATGTGTGATCAAAAGCCTTTGGTGACGTTGCGCGATGGTTAGAGTGGCCATAATACTAGAAAAGGAAGCACCACCACTGTAAAGACTATAAAGGAGTTTTTCCCTATTATTATCTTGACTATATATAACGTAGAGAGAAGAGGTTGACTCTTATTTTAACTATAAAATCCATGAATACAAACAAAAACAAAAACAAAACAAAAAAGATGTTATAAATGGAAAAAGCATATCTTTACTAATTACTAAATAAAATAAAATAAAATAAAAAAATCTTACAATATCTATTAAAAAAAATATGGAATGAATTACTAAATAAAATAGAAAGCAAAATCTTACTATATCTTTAAAAAATGGAAAAAACAAATTCTTATGCACTCTCCAAACCAATAAAAAACCACCCTAATAGCAAACTAAAAAATTAATACTCATAATAATATTTTAAACATATATTTTACATAAAATAATATTGCTTCAGCGAGTTGTTAAATATGAAATAAAATAAATATTTATTATCTCTCCTCCTTTATTATAAAATACTATTATATCATTTTATTATTACAAAATAACTGCATTATAATGTTTAATATTATTTACTTGTGTGTCTCGATTTCAATACCAAAAATAACCAAACAATTGTATAATAAATCACCACGTGAACAAAACTTAAACAAATTTAAGTTATAGAATATTAAGCACTATGTTTTATAGCATAAATAACTAGACATAAAACATAAAACTAAACAATTTTAAATTATAAAATATTAAGTACCATGTTTTATCATTGTACAAAATATTATTGTTGGAGAACGCAAGTTGTCACCGTCTCTTTATATTTTCTTAATGCGAATAGTTTTATAATTATCTTCCAAGGGAGGAACGATATTTCACGGAGAGGTATCAAATGAAATGAAAAGCACGATGGCAATCTTAAATTAACGGTAACCTAATTATTGGTAATGTTGGTATTAATGTCAGATAGTTATGACTAATTTATTGATGTTGATTATGTTAATATTATTTTTCGTTGAATATCAGTGTTATAAAGGAGCAAAAATTGAAAATGATGTGAAATACAAATGTTATGATAGTTAGTGTGAAGGTTAAGCTGTAATATCCTCGAAATAAAAACATGTAATTAAATAGATTAATCATGTGATTTATAATCAACACGCAATTTATCAACTAATTAACATCAAATTTCAAAAGTGTGAGTAGAGATAACTTACCTGTGGCGATGATGTTTCTTACTTGTGGTTTCGGGGTTGTTCGATAGTTGAATTCTGCTAACTGCAACAAAGTCTTGGGGACAACTCCCCACCCAACCGTAGACTCAATTGCACAAAATCTTGCTACAACTGGCCACCCCCGAGCCCTCAATCAACGTACTACTGCCAGGGTATCCTTTGTCTCACAACACTTATTCTCCCAAAAGAATGGATGATGGAATCATGGAATGCCTCTCATCTTCCTCACCATCTATTAAATAGAGCAAACATTGGAAAGGGAACCACATTCACACACTCCATGTGTCAACATGCAACTTTACTGCTTTCTTGTTTTATTCTTTTGTTTTTACTTTTTGATAGCTTTACTGATTTTTACTGCTTTCTTGTTTTATTTCTATTTATATTTATTTAGAGCTTTAGTATTGTTATTTATTATTTTATTATTATTTATTATTATTATTTTTTTCTACGTTAAGACTAACCTAAGTACCCACGCGGGGATTTGAACCGGTGACCTATCGCAAAGAGTGCCTTAACAGCGCACCCATTCACCGTCAATCCAAAGCCCCGTGGGCAATTATTATTTATTATTTATTTACTATTACTATTTTTATTTATTGTTTATTATTTATTTTCTTATATTTTAATATTATTTATTATTATTTATTATTAAGGACATTACATACTTCCCCACTTTATGGAACTTTGTCGTGAAGTTAAGTTGACTTATTTAACATTTTTTTTTGTTATTTATTACTTCATGTTGCCTACACCCTCTGCTGAGCTAGTATAACCAACAGGCATCGAGTTTCACAACGCCCGGGAAATCCCAAGGAATCTTTGTCATTTTTCTCACTTTCGGAACCAGGCATAAGCCTCCCTGGTCTGTATCCTAGTCCAAGGTTGGCCCCAAGGCTCGCGCCCGACTCAGACCTCATCTGCCCCAAGGCAGGCATCCGGTACAGTACTTAATGACTCCAGGCATCTCGCAAGGTTGGCCCACTCCCTCCACAATCACTAAGTCGCACAACCCCAGGCATCGAAGTCCTTACACCCCCACCAGACTTCGGCATCCCAATCCAATAATAAGCACCTAGCCTAGAACATTAGGCACTTGGCCTCCTCAAGATGGTCCCATAGCCCTTCGAGAGTTATCCATCAAGAGCTACACAAGACAAAGGAACCATTGGCATATGTAGTGTTGATTGAGTTTGTCCTCAGCCCATATGGTGTTCAATATTCTCCCTCGTAGGTATGGGCTCCTACAAGATCATTAAATAAACCAGCCCTCTCAGCCCATTTGTGATTTCATGTGAATCATTACACCTCAACATGCAACCAATGCATTAGCTATACCATCATAGTATCATAGAAAATAATCCACATGCCAAGTCTTGCATGTCATCATGAGAACATTCATCATTGTTAATTGCAACATTATGAATAATAACGAACTGCATGCTCATGCATGTCATAAATTTGTACACAACTATCACATGCTTTACCTCATGAAATACCATCATAAGTTATAACATCAACATATTTGCATCAAAGACATATCATGAACCACATGTCAACATAAGTCATATCATAACATCACAAATCCTATCCCATTTTATGCATATCAAATTCCTCATGACCATACAACACCATTATCGTAACAACTAAATAAATATGTGCATCATTATAGTTATATCATCATATCATGAAACCTCATCCCAACATTATAATCAACAATCACATGTTGACATAATCGTTAACTGAAACCGTAACTGAGAACATAGTGTATGATTTATATATGTCAATAAAATTTAAATAATAAGACAGAATTTAGACGTTTCACAAAAAAAAAAATATTAAAAAAATGTTCCCTTTACATGATCCTAATTTCATAGGAAAATTCATCATTATAATCCATTTACTTCCCTTGATTTTTGTGTCAAATTCATTGGAAATTTTTCATTTACTTCCCTTAATCTTTGTGTCAAATCTTCATAAAAACTTTTAAAATCCATACTTTGTTTCAAGTACTATTATCACTTCAAATTTTTCTAAGACTCTTAACAATTTTAACAACTAAGATCATTTAGTTTACTTATTTAAAGTTCACTATCCATCAAAGACAAAATAAAAACCATAATTCTATGATAGTCATTATCCAACAACTTATTCGTACTTATCAACTCTACTAAACACAAAATAACCACTTATACATATTGGTCACGCTAGTTTGCATAGAAATACATATAAATGTATACAAAATATATCTAAATTAATTAAGTTTATCAATCCATTGTATTGTTTTTTCATTAATTAAGTTTATCAATCCATTGTATTGTTTTTTCCCTAACTCTCTAAGAGGTCACATCCCCAAAATAGCGTTAACTAAATAATATTTCAATACCTAACTTATAATTTATTAATTTTCGATTTAACACTAGTTTTTCATTTCCAATTTACTTATTTATTACACTTTATTTACTTAACCACATAATCACAATTAAACAAACAATTTTTCGAATAAAACAAAATAAACACTTTGGATTCGTATAAAAGGAAAAGAATACAACACATGACAGCTCATTCTAAGGTTTTGTCGCAATGTGATACACTCTGGAGGATTCAAAGAGTCCAGCAAAACACAATTGTTGGCTTTACACAAATGACGTTTCACGTTACCATGCCTATTTAAATGGCATTGGCTTGGGTAAGTCCCAAAAAATTAATAATAAATAAATATTTTATAAAATCAAAGTTTTCACTGCACTTACTTTGATTTGTATGGAAAGTTTACATATTATTTAATTCAAATATATATATCACAATTAAATTATTAATTAATCATCAAAAATTACTCAAAAGAAAGTTGAACAGAGTTGAAAGTTAAGCTTTCTCCAAGTCAACTAAGTGCATTCCATGTGGATTTCTATTACCCATATATCTTTTTTATTTGTACTGAACATAGAGGGTGTATTTTTTCATCATAATTTAGGAAATATAACTTATTACAGATCATATTGTAAACAGTTTTTGGTATATCATCTTCACTGATATCCTTATATACGAAAAGTTGAATAGATACGGAATCTATTATAAAATTCGATTGCTCGCAAAGACCGTATGGTGAGCTTTCACAATACCATAACCCTCCTTGATGTCAATATTAACTTCATAAGGCATCACATCTTAATGAACAAGGCAGTGGAAAGACTACCCTAGACAAATAGGCCAGAGGAAAGACAAAGCCAAACACCAGTGTCATTTTACTTCCGGATTTTACTTGGAAAGGATGGGAACTCATATCTGAAGCATAACAAAGTTGTCAATATGATGTTCCAAATAAAAATATTCATAGCTTTAACTCAAGAAATGCGAGATTTTTCTTTAACAAGGACAATCAAATAACATGACAGCCAAAGAGTTGTTCACTTTTTTGAACTCTGTATTATTTGGTGTTCGAATTTTCATTTATTTGAAGATGAAAGATTAATCCAAATATGATATTGTAAAAGTCTGAGAGGTAACACTCAGCTTCATCCCATTCCCTAGCCTGAGCCTTCTCATCAAAATATTTCATATTGAAAAAGAAACCCGACTCTTGCTCAAGCTTATGCATCGACTCCTTGAATTTTTCCTCATCTAAGAACTGTAGGATAAGGAATACCAATTCTCTACTAAGAGATTGCATGATGCCAGATTTTACTTTAACATTAACTATCCAAGTCGGTTACAAAACATTCATTCAAACAGCAACCCCGGCATACCTGACGGTGCATCCATTTCAAACTGAACTTTTCAAACGAGAATTTTACAGTCTCAAAATGAAAATTTTAGGTTTTCTTGGGAAGACACGACAATTTAAATGAAATATACGAAAATCTCATGGTTAATTAGGATTGGAAGTAAATAAAAAAAAAAAAAGATTCGACATCGTTTGGCGGAATTGCAACTGTGTTTCGCAGTTTAAATTTGGACTGTTTAGACACTTTTTCACAGTGATTCAATAGAGAGAGACTAAATTTGCCATTAGATTACAGTCGTTCGTAAAACTTGCAGTCATGTTTCAAACATTTGCCCTCTACAGAGCAAAATACCAAAATACAGGACATGAACAGTAAATAACAACCGAAAGTTGTCAAAACAAACCTCTAGACCGCAAAACTAAACAAAAAAATAATTTCCTGACTTTTCTTCAAAATTAAAACTCAAATCTCCCATGCAAGCCCGCAGACCATCTCGCAAAATGTTGACTAATCAGTACCTCATTAGAACGGGAAAAGAAACCGAGAGAATTCATTTGTTGGGATTTTCGACAAAATCTTACAACTTCCCTTATCATGGTTGTTCAACCACATCAATACGTATAAGAGTAAGTCCGACATGGACTTTAATTTATCTTCTATTGTGTAATGTCAATCTTAACACTTCAGAAAATCTATGCAAGTCAATTTTAACACTTCAGAAAATCTATGCAATCCAGAAATCAATCTGGAAAATCCTTATGACATACAGATTATGCAAATGTGGAAAATGGAAAATCTTTGTTGCACTTAGATTGCGTCTGAAAAATCTTTAGGGCTTTAGATTTTAGGATTGCTTTGGAAAATCTTTAGGGCTTTACACTTAGGATTACATTGGAAAATTAATGCAATCAGGCAATTAATCTGGGAAATCATTATAACACCAGATAATACAATCTGGAAAAAGGAAAATATTTACGACAGTCATATGCACTTGCATCTAAAAAAGGAAATCAATCTGACAAATCGTTATGTAACACTGAATTATGCAATCTGGAATATGGAAAATATTTATAGTACTTAGATGCAATTGTATCTAAAAAATCCGATCCTTGTGGCACTCGGATTATGTACTCTGAAAAAATAAATCTATCCTCAGATTACGAAATCCGAAAATAAATAAATAAATAAATAATCAATCCTTAATGGTACAATCTGGAAATCTGAAAAATCTTTAAGAAATATAAGGAATCTGAAAAGTTCAATCCTTACAGGACTTGGATTATGCAATCTGTAAAACTGAAAAAATGAAAAATCTTTTAAGGCAATTGATTATCTTGCAATCGGCCGAAAAACTGAAAAATCGAAATCGAAAAAGCTGAAATAGTAATGTTGATTGTAGCCGCAACTTGCAAAGCCACAGTATGTGAGTGATAATCACAACTAGAGTCAAAAGCTTCAAGTCATAGCCACACTCGAAAGTTTTTCTTTGTCACAACCCAGCGATAAAACAATTAGGATATAATCATTAGGATGTGACTATAATTTTTTTTTTTTGTTAAATCATTTAGATCGAAGTTTTCTACATTAAAATGTCTATAGGCCCTAAGAGTTGAACCTAGGATCTGATACCATATGTAACAACCCCGAAATAAAAACATGTAATTAATTAGATTAATCATGCGATTTATAATCAACATGCAATTTATCAACTAATTAACATCAAATTTCAAAAGTGTGAGTAGAGATAACTTACCTATGGCGATGATGTTTCTTACTTGTGGTTTCAGGGTTGTTCGCTAGTTGAATTCTGCTAACTGCAACAAAGTCTTGGGGACGACTCTCCACCCAACTGTAGGCTCAATTGCACAAAATCTTGCTACAACTGGCCACCCTCGAGCCCTGAATCAACGTACTACTGTCAGGGTATCCTTTGTCTCACAACACTTATTCTCCCAAGAGAATGGATGATGGAATCATGGAATGCCTCTCATCTTCCTCACCATCTATTAAATAGAGCAAACATTGGAAGGGGAACCACATGCACACACTCCATGTGTCAACATGCAACTTTACTGCTTTCTTGTTTTATTCTTTTTTTTTTATTTTTTATAGCTTTACTGATTTTTACTGCTTTTTGTTTATTTATATTTATATTTATTTAGAGCTTTAATATTGTTATTTATATTTTATTACTATTACTATTTTTTATTTATTGTTTATTATTTATTTTCTTGTATTTTAATATTATATTATATTATTTATTATTTTTTTATTTTTTATTATTATTATTATTATTATTTATTATTAAGGGACATTACATAAGCATTATTGATTGGATTTCATTGATGAAAAATGAAACATGATATTGAGACACAAGCTAGAAAACATATGCTTTCATTAAACAAGAAAATTGTATGGTACAAGGTTGGAAAATGTAGCCAATACAAATTTTATTTGTATCTTATAGTCATTACTATTGAGATATTTTTATTACAAATTTTCTTTCATAACTGAAAATGAAGAGACAAGTTTGTAAGCAGTTTTTGGAAGTCCAAGAAACAATGTTTCATTTCATATTCCTGCAAAGAATACAAACAACCAATATGGCTTGGTTATAAAATATACAATGTGGAATGGAAACATAACTTTTTTGAAGTGAAGCGGCCTGCATGAGAAAGTTGAGGAGCAGAGTAGAAGAGGCAGAAAGTTTAAAAGGAGTAGTGAAGATTTGTGGTAGACTTGACAACATAACTTTATATCAAGGATCCAACGTTTTTTACTTGATATTGTGATTGAGAAATTGTTGTCTCTTTCTATGTTATAGCTTGATAAAGAACATATTGTAGCCTATTAAGGTAGGAGCCTCCTTAGGTTGTAGCCTGCAGAAAATTTGTGGGAGTTGGAGCTTCCTTTAGGGTAGGAGCCTCTTGTAGGTTGGAACCTACAAAAATATGATGTAATAAAGAGTAGCATATTGCCTTCACATCACTTTCATCCTAAAGTTCGCGGTTTTCTCCCTTTAAGGTTTCCACTTATATCTGGTGTCTTCATGTATTGGTTCTTAAATGTTGTGTGAATGTTCTTGAATTCTTGATAAGTATATTTGCAAACTTCTTTCTCTGACACCTGCAAAAGGCATCCAATAAAAATAGAGCACATACTTAAATCATTATTTGCATAAGAATAAAATTGTGTTGAGCAAAAAAAAGTTATGTTTTAAATTATTGATTCACCCCCCCCCCAGTGATTTCCAAACATAAATATCAATTGGTATCAACGATGGTTCCTTCAGTAGTAGTCCAACAACTAGAAAGAGGTCCTAAGTCAATAAAATGGCTAGTCAAAAGAGATGCTCAACAAATAAAGCCCCTATATTTACTGGTACAAACTATGTTTTCTGGAAAGTGAGAATGAAGACATATTTGATGTATCTAGGAGTAGAAAATTTTGGGTTGTTGTAATGGTAGTGCTTGAAGAACCAAAGAAAACAACTAGTGACAAAGATTATTACCAAAGGAAACAACTGACTTCTGAGTGGTTTATGTGAGTCTAAATTTATTAAATTAATGTATTATGAGACAGCCAAAGATATCTAGTTTAAATTATAAAATATTCATGAAGGAGATAAAAAGGTAAAGATGACCAAATTATAAGTATATAGAACACAACTTAACACCTTAAAAATGAATGAAGATGAAGATATAGCTAAACTATTTTTAAGAGTTGATGAAGTCGTAAATATCATGATGGGTCTAGGAGAAACAATCAAATAAAGTGTAATAGTTCATAAAATATCGAGGTCATTACCTTCTAAATGCAATCCTAAGGTTTCAGCTATAGAAGAAACAACAAACTTTGAGACTTTGAACAGTGATCAACTACTTGGCTCTTTGACAACATATGAGATGAGAATTCCAAAAGGGAGGATAGTCACTAGAGAGGCAGTTTTCAAGGCAGACAAGTCCATAGAAGAAAATGAATGTTTATGCTTAGGTTCCGATGAAGAGGAAGAAAAAAATGTCAGAAGGTTGAAGAAAGGCACATGTAAGTACAAATGAAAACTTCCATTTAAGTGTTTTAATTGTGGAAGAGTGGGGCATTATGCTTCAAAATGTCGTTATAAGAAAGAAGAAATCAACCTAAAGGAAAATATAAGAACAAGTGTAATAAAACACAGAAAGAGAGAAAATTAATTTTTTCTATGTTCAAGAAGATATAAGTGTATCTGAAATTTCCAATGAATCCTCTAGTGAATATGGAACTAGTGAATTCATGTTGATGGCCTTGGAAGAACTTGAAAAAGATTGCCAGGAATATGAAGAAGAAGAGGAAGGTGAGGAAGACCTTGAGGGGGAGTTGATCAGTGCCCTAGATATAAAGACTTAAAATAAAGAATAGGAAGCAGAAAGAGATCTTATTGAAATATGTAAAAGAATAATCAAATTCTGAGGACATTATCAAGTTGAAAATTGAACTTGAAGAAGCAAAGAAGGTGTAAGACATTTTGATGCAACAAATAAAAGATAAAATTCAGGAGTGTGAAAGATTGGAAGAAGAGGTGGTAAGTCTAAAGAAGAAGCTAGAGAAGGCACAAACTGAATTAAACATGAATATTCAACAAATAAAAGGATCTGAAAAATTGGATGTGATATTATGCTCATAGGTCTCCACTCATAAAGACTGGATTAGGTTATGAAGGAGAATCCAGTAAATCCAAGGATGAGGATAAAAGTACAACCACCTTTGTAAATGTTGTTAGGGGAGAGAATGATAGCAAACATCAATTTGAGAATAAAAATGTGAGCAACACTTCAACATCAAATGAATAGTTGCAAAGAAACATTTCCGGAAAAGTACATAAGGCAAAAGGAATGGACAATCAAACAAAAAACTATTAGAAACCATACTTCTTCAGGAGACGGGATTATCAAATGTCAAGATGGTTATATTCTCAAACAACATCCACTATGAGGTACATATATTTTTTTGATGGATATCGTTACTGTTGTAAAAATTTTGGACATAAAGCCATAGATTGTAGAGCTCATGTCAATAGAATTGATTTGGGAAATTCTAGGATAAGTAAGAATGGATTCACAAACATTAAAACAAACATGAATATAGACAAAAATTCATTTGTTCCTCTCCTTGATATCAATAAATGTTTCTATTGTCAGAACTTTGGGCACAAACCATATAAATGTCAGCTTAAAGACAATAGATTAATGTATCATAATAAATATAGAATAATTGGATACATGCAATGGAGAAAGAAGGAAGAACAAAAGAAACCTGATAAATGTGACCTAGTTTTGTATGCTCAAGATCAAAGCAATAAATGGTACGTGGGCAGTGGTTGCTCTAAACATATGACAAGAGATAAAAGCAAGTTTGTTTCCTTGGATGAAAATAAAATTGGAAATGTCACATTTGGCAATGATGAAGCAGAAAGAATCAGAGGAAAGGGCACAGTTAGTCTAAATAATGGAAGAGGAAAGGCTCAAGATGTATTGTTTGTAGATGGTATAAAACATAATTTGTTGAGTATAATTCAGCTGTGTGAAAAAGGTTGTGATGTTCTCGTCAAAGCTCAAGATTATGAAATCAAGTCAACAACTACTGGGAAGATTCTGGCTAAAGGAGTTCAAACAAAGAATAATGTATATATCTTGAAGGAAGAGAGTGAATAATTCTACATCAAAAAACAAGATGAATCATGGCTATGGAATAGGAGATTGGGGCATCTCATTTTTTATCACATTATCAAGTTCAGTAAGAAGAAAGAAGTTAGAGATCTACCAACAATAAAAAAATCCTCAAAACACTATTTGCAAGTCATGTCAAATGGGTGAAAAAACATGAACATCATTCAAATTCAAAGATAGACTATCAAGTAGTAAGTCTTTGCAGCTAGTTCATGTGGATTTGTGTGGGCCTTCTAGAACAGAAGCACCAGGAGGAGAAAAATATTTCATGTTGATAATTGATTACTATTTGAGATTGACATGGGTGGCATTTCTCAGAAATAATTCAAAAGCATTTGAGAAGTTCAAAATATTCAAGGCATTGGTAGAAAATCAAATAGAATGCAAGATAAAGTGCATAAGGTTAGACAGAGGAGGTGAATTTACCTCAGGTGAGTTTTCAAACCTATGTAATGAATTTGACATAAAATGACAATATATTATTGCAGACATGCCTCAACAGAATGGAGTTGTAGAGAGACAAAACAAATATGTTCAGCAAATGGCTAGAGCAATGATGCAAGACAGAAACATTCCTCAAACCTATTGGGGAGAAATGGTACATACAACAACACATATTCTCAATGAGGCACATCTCAGACCAAACGGTGATAAGACACTTTATGAACTGTGGCATGGTAAGCCATCTTTAATCAAACATTTTAAAGTATTTGGGAGTAAGTGGTATATCAAAAATAATGATGAAAATCTAGGAAAGTGTGATGCTCTATTAAATGAGGGAATATTTTTGGGATATTCATCAAAACGTAAGGGATACAGATGTTATAACAAAAGACTGCATAAGGTTATGGAATGCATAGGTGTAAAGTTTGATGAAGAGTTACCTAATAAGAACATGAGCACAAGTTTTATCAATCCTCCATATCATAATCATCATGACGGTAAAAAAATTGAAGTACAAGATGAAGAATTAGAAGATACATAAACTCATTCAAAAGGACCTTCAAGACACACTCAAAAGAATCATCCTAAAAAACGAGTTATTGGAAATAAAAGCGAAGGAATACAAACAAGGAAGCAACTAGCATAAAAATATGAGCAAGTTCATATTGCTATGTTGTCACGGATAGATCAGCTCTTATTCCTTCCAGAGTTGCTCCTTCAACTCATGCAACTCCTTCTCTATTTCCTCCATTCTTCTCTTCTCCCTCTGCCTTTGCGCGATTCTCTTGTCGCATTGTTGCCTCTTCGCCTCTATAACCATAACTTCTTTCTCTACCAGTGGATCTGCTCGGAACTTGCATCTTTTCTCTTCCTCCATGTGATCAACAATCTTCCTCTTGCCCTTGTCATGCACTGATATGCTTGCCTCTGCTATTACTGTTGTTGGTGTTGGTGCTCTTTGGGATGCTACTTCATGTTGCTTCGCTAATCACTCCACAACGAAGCCGACCTATTCATTATATCTGGAGAAACTGTAACAATATCTCCATGGGTCCTCCTCAGCCTAATGAAATGCCATGTGGATCCAGTTGAATTGTACTCTCATGTAGTGATCTTTCACAATACAATGTGGGTCATACAGATTATAACTTTGAAGGTTGAATGGATACTTCTTCATCTATTCTGATTCGACATCCACTTGCTTGAAACTCTGGATCTCATATAACCCAATCCGCAATGGAAGAGCGGGCCAAGGTGCCTTCTTCTTCCGGTGCACTCTAGCTGTCAATCCTGCCGAGATGTGAAATGTTACTTCTTGCATGACAAGTATGTCCAAGGAAAACTTCGGTAGAACATGCAAAGGATTCTCTACGCTAAACATTCGTATGAAGGTGTCGGATGGTGAGGCATACCAATCAGCAATGTCTATCAGTGCCTCCATTACTTCCCTCGACATGTAGGGTGGATCCTGTTCGAATATCATCTTGTAAATTGGGGTGAAAAAATGATCGGACAGTCTTGTGATAACTCCTCTGAAGTTGCATTTGAACAACAACTTACAATATGTATTCACAGCAGTCTTCGTCTATGACCAAGCCCGAGAACTCATGTCGAGCATAGATTGAATCTAAGATGTAAGCAGAATGTAGATATCTGCTTGCATACCTCTGGGTGATTTTCGAACCTTCTTTACCTGTTCCTTTAGCTGATGAGCCAACATGACGAACCAATTACATGGTTTTCCCTCTCTGGCCAGTTGGTCCAATGCGATCACCCAACTCTGTGGGAAGGTTTCTGTACTTTCTTGGCCATACAATTGACATGAAAATATGACCAAGTATTGATACACCTTCCGCAGTATCTTCGCCTTGTTGACCTAGTTGGGTGTCATTCTGAATCTAGCCAGCTCCCTTACCCAGTTCTTCAGAATGTCTCTAGAGTTGGCATTGTTGCTGGGTAAGCTGAAGGGAGTCTCCATGATATTCATGGGCTCCAACATCTGGTACATCTCATCATAATCCTGTTCCCAGAAGGTTGCAATCTTCGTCCTGCTAACACTGCTCAAAGTCATCGTCTCGGGATCAGTGTGCAAGACAATCCAGTGTATCATGTTTGTGCATAGGAACACGAGGTATCTGCATGCAATTGGGTACAAGTCAGAATTGTGAACGTTCCCATACACCTGGTTGTCTTCGAGGTCTTCCCTAAAAGTTCCTGTAAATGCTTCATTGACCTCTTTCCATTTCAACTTGATTTCCTTCTCTAGAAACAACTTGGTATCTTCATAAATCTATAAGACATGTGGACACATGTTCAACTATTACTCCAGTTTCACTTCCGTCAGTGTCCTTTGATCCTACTCTCTTGGAGTCCATTGATCTTGTACTACTAAGAGGCAGATGAACACCTGAAATATCTAGAGACAAAGCAACATGCATGGCAATAAATCTGTCAATGAAATTAAAAGCAAATTCGGGTAATGACATAACACATACTTGGGGAATGATAGGAAAAGATTGCGCAGTTTCTTCTGGGAGGTTGGGTGACTGCCTGCTAGAACTACACAAAAGGAAGTCTAGGTAGTCTGAGGAGGCTGACTAGTTGTTGGATTTGCGCAATGGCAATCCAGGCTGACTGTTGACTGTTGGGATTGCATAATGTGCAATTCCATCTGGCAATGACTGCAGGCTCAGGGATTGCATTGCACAATTTTCTGGGCCAGCAGTCACTCTCCCTCAGAAATGCACAAAGTAGTCTTGGAGGACAGTGCCTGGACAAAAATGAAAATTTATGGAGAGGAAGACAGAGCCCTCCTTCCCTGGATTGCGCAATGTTGTCTCGGTGAGGCAGAGTCTGGGCCATGGCTAACCAAAATTGCCGACAGGCAACTGAAAGCAAATGTGAAAGTGAATGCATGGCGACACTAAGTGAAAGCAAAAGTGATTGATCGTGCATGCAAATATTCAATGAAAGATTCAGAAAACAGAACAACATGCATGTGGGTGAAGCGAGTCATCGAATCGGCGACCATTCGTGCAAAACAGTTTCATGCATGCGACAATAGTGAGATAACAAGAAACACTGAAACGGTGCTAGTACAAGCTAGTATGCATGTAAACAACGGTAAACGTTCAAAGAAAACAAGCAAACAACACTCACACGAGTGAAAACACAAAAAGTGACAGACATGTTGAAAAAGACAAGTTAAGACCACTTACCCGTGAATAGCTGAGTGGATGTGTCGAAGAGTCTTGGATATGCTATGGGATGTCAGACCTCAAAGATAGATGTGAAAGAATGAGGTCTTATGCATCAAATAAATAAGTTTGAGCTCATGATGCGCATGCCAGAAATCTAGGAAAAAGTGACACTTGGAGGAAAGTTTCTAAAACGAAGTTTGCATGTAACCTCTAACTGCTAAAAATAACTCCTTGAAACAAGGGGTTCTTTTTTGCATGTTGCCTTTTTCTATTCTAGAAAAAGCAAGCCATGCATGCAAGTCAAGTTTCCTTGGTCCCGAGAGGAACTTGTCAACCCAACTGCTCATGCATGAGGCTTCTCAATTGCTTGGAGAAAATGTGCATTTCTGGATGGGAGTTGGGTTGGCTGCCTAGGAGATTTGCGCAATTTCTGGGTAGAGAAGCTAACTTTTGCCCAGGATTGCACAATTCCTGGGCTGAGCAACCCTACTGGGAAGGATTGCGCAGTTTTCTGGGTGAAGCCTTTCTAGCAGGATTGCACAATTTTGGGGCCCAACAGGCTGCCAGACAAAATTGCACAATTTCTGGAGGGAAGGTTGGTTGCCCTCCAGAATTGTGCAATTTCTTGGAGGAGCTACTCAGGTTGCAACTGGACCAAGTCCGGATGAACAACCTGTGAGGGGAATGCATCAAAATTTGATCGATAGGCTATTTATGTGCAAGAAAAACACTGAAGCTTGTGTACTTGACGAAGCAAGACAAGGTGTTGTGAAAGGCTGGTATGGAGGCTCCAAACCGAAGCTAAGGAAAAATTTTGGAGGGTGGTTGTAGCCGCTACAACACTTTGCAACACACTGGTAGAACTCCAGCTCTTTGAATGGACCTTGTTCATGAAAAGCAAGTATAACACCTCTGGAAGTATTGTTCAGTTCTCAGTTTGTCTTGCTTTCACACTAGCTTGATTGTAATATGTAGTATTTTCCAAACTCTTGGTTGATTGACACACATTCCAAACCAAGGCAACACAGTTGTTTCAATTGGGGTTGAGGGGTATATTGGTGCACAAGAAGTATAGTCGTCAAAGTCTTAGTTTCATCTCTGGTGTTGCTTCGCTACCAGCGAGCCTGGATAGTACCCCAGCGGAGTCACATAGAAACACAAGCATGGATCCGCTACCAGCGAGCCTGGTCAGTATCCCAGCAGAGTTACTTACATCACCTCCCTGCGCAAGAAGCCTTTCTCTTCTTTCGCCTTATTCATTTTCATTTTTTCAAACTTTTTTCACTTTTTCATTTTTTCATTTTTGTAACTGTGCATAGCACTTATTCATTTCAGAGGCGGAAGATGGATCCCAACTTATTGAGAGCAGAAGAGGTTGCTCCTACAGAGAAGTAGTTTATTATACCTTTGACGTGCCTGTTAATATTTTCCCCCCCTCACCTTACTCTACTTGACTGAGCTGACAAGGGTTAACCCAAAAACAACCGACTAGAGTAGGTGACACTAGTTAATGCGCAAGCGTTGTGTTTTCACCAAGGTTCACTTCGAACAGTATGTATTTTCTTTCGACGTATCATGGATTAAAAGTAACAAGTTCTTCATACAATGGAAAGATGACAGATAACCAAGTAGTGATAGTTGCACAAGGCCTCTTGTAATTTAACCAACTTGTTTCAAGAGTCATACATGGTTTCATGTGAAACTAACCTACGAACAAAACAAGAAAACTAACAAACAACAAAGCAAAGCAGAAGCAAAAGCAAAAGCGAGAGAAAAGCGAGTAAGAAAACAAGTGAGCAAACAAACAAACAAACAAAGCAAGTAGGAAAACAATCATGCAAGCAAACTGACTAAAAGCAAACACTACTCCTACTCTTAAACTAACTGTGCATGGGCCTGATCACGTGAAGTGATATTTCCAATGCAACCACCGGCACATTGGTTGACCCATGTTGGTGAAGGCTTCATCTGCGAGCAACCCAGTTATGCAAACCACCCAACAAGAAAGATAATACAATGAAGACAACCACACCTCGTGTTTGAAAGTGCCCGTAAGACATAAGTAAGTGGAAGTGCATGACAAGCAGTCCATGGACTTATCATGGTATTGTGTGACACTGCATGCATCTTTAAAGCATATGCACACCCTTAAATGTGACATGCAAGCAAATGAAAGAAAGAAAGACAATTTGCATCATTCACGTGTGCTTGCAACGTAAGATTCCTCCAATGCATGAGCGATATGATCGTGCAGTCGGAGTGGAGGAAGCATGATCTATGTGTGAGGTTTATCTTCAATGCATACATATTAGTGATGAGGAGCCTCAGGTGATTGAACAGTTTCCTGATCGGAGGTGAGACTAACCCCAAGAGAGTGAGGGCTTGACATAACCATCAGCTTATGCTAAAGTGCCTTGACAGTCTTGGGTGTTTCAACTTCATCGTCAAATAGATCATCATAGACCAGTGGCTTCGAAAAATCAACTGCGATAAGATCATGATCGTGATCAAATATAGGGGTAAATGGATCACAACTGCCACGATCAGAAAATCAATGATTTCGTCAGCATCCTCATGATCAGATGAATCAAACAGAGGGGTAGATGAAAAGCGAACAAATTCATCCTCTGCATCTCCAATAAAGGCAGATGAAAGCTCGAGTGGAATTTCAATGAATAACTTATCCTCTCCATTTTAGAATGATGGACTAACGTCCGATGTGTTCGGGGAGTGATCAACAATGGGTGCATCTGTGGATGAAGATACACATGTGAAATCATGGATGGTCGGTTCATCAAAGATGTCAGGAAGGAAGGGAGCAGACTCAGATGGAAAGGATTCATCCTTCACCAAGCATTGATGCTCAAGCTCCCACTCATATTCTTCATGAATGACAACACATGTTGGCTGTGCAACGCAAACTTCGTCAGTGGCTTGTTCCTTGTTCACAACAGTGGTAGAGTTTGAAATGGAAGAACACAAGATAGTATCATCCGAAGGAATAACCGAGTGCGATGTGGAACAAAATGCATATGACAACTCGATGGACTCATAACCAAATCTGCACGAAAATTAAGCGAAGTAATGTTGGGATGATGTGATAGTTGAACAGGTGTGTGAGCGTGATCCTCAACATCACTCTGCAGTGGTGGAGTTGTTTGATAAGGGGATGGCGGAGAGTCACTTGTGACAGTGACTGCATTCGTCTGAGATTACGCATCTCCATCGCCGAAGAATGTTGATCAAGGCTTGATTACAAACTTCTTCTTTGGACAAGCATATTTCTCAACGCAATACTCAAATCGATCCCAAAGATAGAAAATTTTCATCTTGCTCTTCGGAGCTTGAAACTGCAAATCACGGAAGCGCTGCCAAAAATCCATAGTCGATTCATGCGGAGCCTTCCATTGTTGTAACAGTTTTTGGTCAAGATGGTCTGGATCAAAATGATAGAAACTGTCTTCAATGAGATCACATAAGCACTCAAGTGAGTGCACACTGTCAACTGGTGGGTTGCACAACCATTGATGTGGAGATTCGTGAAGTGTGTATGCAAGCAGCAAACTGGCATGTTCGTCAGAACATCCATCTTCCTCATGAAGCATGGAAAGAAAGTCATGTAGAAACTCAGGCCAGGCCACTTCGCCTTCACCATCATACGTGTAAGTGGACAAGTGATTGAAAAAATCCCTCATGATGGTGACATCTTTGTGGTTCGAAAAACACCGCGGAGGGAGAAGAGTGCAAGAATCCATGATAGATATGAAAAGGTTCAAAACAAGATGAGAGGACATAGCTTGTCATATGGGCCTCCTTCTAGCGCCAGAAATATTGATGGTGCTAGACCTGCCAACATGTCAGGGGATCTCCTCGGTAAAAAGTCCCAATTAGACCTCAGACTGTTTGGTGTAGGAGTCCCAGCAGTGGGTTGTACGGTAATGCCTTGAGCACGATTTCGTACAGAAGCAAGTAAGATAACTCGGTTGGTAGCAAGGGTGTGACAGCTGCAGTGAACCAAGGAAGTTGCATGAGAGGTTCTAACACACGGGGGTTGAGGTGAGTGCGCCCCTTGGAAACCTGTGATAGCATGCAGTTAAGAAGGGAACACACGAGCAAAGATGCATCACAACATGGAAGGAAAGTTAGCTAGCAATGCAAAGTGATGGTTAAACCAAAATCACATTTCAGAAAGATTCATACATACATACATACATAGTTATACACGCATGCCTAAGTAAACAGATACATATATCATTTGGAGTAAACTAGATAGCGTAGAATACAATAAAACATATGCATGAAACGTGTTGTCTCTTGTTATATTAAAAATTGTAAGTTTCAGTGATACAATACATCCATGTCCAACCACTAGTTCTGACTGTGAAATGTTACAGCCACAACCACTTGCTCCTCTAAAGAGATGTACTAGCTCTACGGAGTGGAGAAGCCAAGGCTCATTACAATACTTTCCAAGCTCTCTTGAAGATAGTCTTATCGAAAGCTTGGATGACCAAAAGCCTAAAAAATGAGTTATGAGGGACTATTTATAACAAAGGGTGTGGTGGCCCTTCACATTCCCCTTTGTGACAGTTCAACTATCCTCATGACTCTTCATCTACTCTAGACTATTACATCCAACTATCGACACTTGACTTACACTTGGCAAGGCATTACATTATAATGCATATGTACAGAGAAATGGCTTGAGCAAGCCGTGCTAGACATCACTATGACTTAGAAAACAATGGAAGTCCAACTCCTCAACATCCCTGTGTTGATCAACAGTAACATACTGATGCAAAGATAAGTAGTCTGAGATGGTGTCTGTGTGGTCCAAGGTGACATCTTTCTGGAACTTGAATCTTGCCTCCATAGCATCCAGGTACATTGTTTGGGCTCCTCTGTCCAACTCATTTGTAAGCATGTGCGTCATTGTTTTCAATGCGGCTGGATGAGAAACATACTTGTGCATGATTTCTGCACTGATGGGTAAGTCTAGGTTGGTGGCAATGTGCATCAACTCATCGAAGTACAAGTCAAGCTCTAGTCGGACCTGTGCCCTTGTCTTCGCCTGGGTGAGAGTCCCAATAGATGGGATCGCATGTGTGCGCACCACAACATCCATACTCTTGAATACACGTGCATGGGAAGCTTGTATACTAGTGGTGAGTTGCGAGAGCTCTTCATAGTTCTGAATCTGACTCCGAATACGTGCCTTCAGCTTGACCGTGTTGGCCTTCATCATCTTAGGTAAGTGCAGCGAGGCTCCCTTGTATCTCATTTTCCATGTTTGCATGTAATGAATAGAATCATGCAAGTTCGTCAAGGTACATGCTCTTATAGCACATCGCTGCTACCATCCGTTGAGATGGACGACTGCCTTATGCACGGTGCCAAACTTGGATTACAATGCTCACATAACATTATCAAGGGACAATACTTCATCTAGTATTGCCTTCTTTTGTTCAGGGTGGGCGGACACTGTCACCAACTCTCCTCCTTGCTTGATCGTCTGTAGTTCCTTAGCCATTTGCTCATTCTCAGTTATCGAAAAGTGAACACTTGAGCTAGTGGCTTTGGCATACACTCTCGTTGCATTGACCAAGGTTGTTGGATGTTTGTGCACGTCAGACACGATCACTCATTCCTCAACTTGTGTAGGAGATGTATGAACATCTAGAGTCGACACTCTGCGAGACTGCACACCTCTATGTGGAGACTCATCAAATGAGATGTTGTGCATCTCTCCTTCCGACTGATCTCCAAGGATCTCAGTGCCTCCTTGGTCACTTGAGACTTGCTCATCATTTGGATGCGGTGAAGTGGGTAAGTCGACCTCTTGGTGATGAGGCATGAGGTTGGTATCATGTTCCAATTCCTACTACTCCATATGTGTATCCAACTGTTGAGGTGCTTGCTATATCTCATGAGCAAAGTCCTGCTCTTATGATGTTTCACCTCGTCTACCTGATCCCAATTGTTCTAATGAATCCACTACTTGTACGAGCGTTGTTTCATTTATTTGCACATGTTGCGCCCCCTTTTGTACCTGTTGCTCTTGCACTTCCCTCTCCTTTTTGCGTAGCTCTTGTTCCTTCCAGAGTTTCTCCTTCATCTCATGCAAATCCTTCTATGTTTCCTCCATTCTTCTCTTCTCCCTCTCCATGGATCCTTCTTGGCCCAATGAAATTCCCCGTGGATACACTTGAAGTGTACTTTCGTGCAGTGATCTTTCACAATACAATGTGGGTCGTACATATTGTAACTTCCAAGTTCGAATGGATACTTCTTCATCTGCTTTGCTTCGACATCCACTTGCTTGAAACTTCGGATCTCATATAACCCAATCCGAAATGGAAGAGCGGGCCAAGGTGACTTCTTCTTCCAGTGCAGTCTAGTTGTCAATCCTGCCGAGATGTGAAATGCTACTTCCTGCATGACAAGTATGTCCAAGGCAAACTTCGGTAGAACATGCAGAGGCTTCTCTACACTGAACATTTGTATGAAGGTGTCGGAAGGTGAGGCATACCAATCAACAATGTCTATCAGTGCCTCCATTACCGCCCTCGACATGCAGGGTGGTTCCTATTCAAATATCATCTTGTCAATTGGGTGACAAAATGATTGAATAGCCATGTGATAACTCCTTTGAAGCTGCATTCAGACAATAACTTACAATATGTATTCACAACAGTCTCCGTCGGTGACCATGCCCACTCCAAGCCTAGGAACTCCTGTTGGGCACAAATTACATCTAAGATGTATGCAGACATGTAGATCTATGCTTGCATACCTCTGGGTGATTGTGGAGACTTCATTACTTGTTCCTTCTACTGATAAGACAACAAGTTGGACTAGTTCATGGTTTTCCCTCTTTGGCCAGTTGGTCCAGCGCGATCACCCAACTCTGTGGGAAGGTTTTCGTGCTTTCTTGGCCATACAGTCGACATGAAAATATGGCCAAGTATTAATATGACTTCCGCAATATCTTCGTCTTGTGGATCTGGTTGGTTTTCATCCTGAATCTAGTTGTCTCCTTTACCCAGTTCTTCGAAATATCTCTAGAGTTGGCACTCTTGCTGGGTAAGCTGAAGGGAGTCTCCATGATAGTCATGGGATCTAATATCTGATACATCTCATCATAATCCTGTGCCCAGAAGGTTGCAATCTTCATCTCGCTGACACTGCTCAAATTCATTGTCTCGGGATCAGTGTGCGAGACGAGCCAGTGTATCATGTCCACGCATGGGAATGCGGGGCATCTGCATGCAATCTAGTACAAGTCAGACTTGTGAATGTTCACATACACCTTGCGGTCTTCGAGGTCTTCCCTAAAAGTGCTTGCAAATTCTTCATTGACCTCTTACCATTTCAGCTTGATGTCCTTGTCTAGAAACAACTTGGTATCTTCATAGATCGGTAGACATGCAGACACATGTTCAACAGATGCTCTAGTTGCACTTTCATCGATGTCCTTTGATCCTACTCTCTTAGAGGCCATTGATCTTGTAATGATAAGAGGTAGATGAATACCTGAAAGATCTGGAGACAAAGAAACATGCATGGTAAGAAATATGTCGGCAAAAACCAAAGCAAATTTGGGGAATGGCATAACACATACCTAGGGAATGATAGGAAAAGATTGCCCAATTTCTTCTGGGAGGCTGGTTGATTGGCTACTAGAACTGTGCAAAATGAAATCTGGGCAGTCTGGGGAGGCTGAGTGGCTATTGGATTTGCGCAATGCACAATCCAGGCTCACCGTTGACTGTTGGGATTGCGCCATGTGTAATTCTAGCTGGCAATGACTACAGGCTCAGGGACTACATTGCGCAATTTTCTAGGCCAGTAGTAGTTGTCCCTCGTAAATGTGCAAAGCAATCCTGGAGGACAGTGCCTAGGAAGAAAGACACATTTCTAGAGAGGAAGATAGAGCCTTCCTTCCCCGGATTGCGTAATGTTGTCTCGGTGACGTAGAGTCTGGGCCAAGGCTGGCCAGATTCATCAACAGGCACCGAAAGAAAATGTGAAAGTGAATGCATAGTGACACTAAGTGAAATCAGAATTGATTGATCGTGCATGCAAACATTGAATGAAAGATTGAGAAAACAGAACAACATGCATGTGGGTGAAGCGAGTCGTCGAATCGGCGACCGTTGGTGCAAAATAGTTTCATGCATGCGACAATAGTGAGATAGCAATGAAAACTGAAATGGTGCTAGCACAAGATAGTATGCATGTAAATGACAACAATCATTCAAATAAATCAAGCAAACAACACTCACACAAGCAAAAACACAAACAACGACAGAAATCCTAAAAAAGACAAGTTAAGGCCACTCACCTGTGAATAGCTGAGTCGGATGTGTCGAAGAGTCCTGGATGTGATGTGGGATGTCAGAGCTCCAAGATCAATGTGAAAGAATGAGATTTGATGCGTCGAATAAATAAGTTTGAGCTTATGACGCGCATGCCACAAATCTAGGAAAAAACGACACTTGGAGGAAAGTTTCTAAAACGAACTTTGCATGTAACCTCCAACTGCTAAAAATATCTCCCTGGATCAAGGGATTCCTTTTTGCATGTTTCCTTTTGCTATTCCAGGAAAAAGAAAGCCATGCATGCAAGTCAAGTTTCCTTGGTCCCAGGAGGAACTAGTCAACCCAACTTCTCATGCATGAGGCTACTCAACTGCTGGGAGAAAAGGCGCATTTCTGGATGGGAGTTGGTTGGCTTCCCAGGATATTTGCGTAATTTTTGGGTAGAGGAGTTAACTTCTACCCAGGATTACGCAATTCCTGGGCTAAGTAGCCCTGTTGGGAAGGACTGTTGAGTTTTCTGGGTGAAGCCTGACTGAGAGGATTGCACAATTATGGGGCACAGCAGGCCGCCAAACAGAATTGCGCAATTTCTGGAGGGAAGGTTGGTTTCCCTCCAGAAGTCCACAATTTCTTGGAGGAGCTGCTTAGCCTGCAGCTAGACCAAGTCCGGATGAATAGCCTGTGAGGGGAATGCATCAAGCTTTGATCGACAGGTTGTCTATGTGCAAGAAAAACATTGAAGCTTGTGTAGTTGACGAAGCAAGACAAAGTGTTGTGAAAGGTTGGTAGGGAGGCTCCAAAACGAAGCTAAGGCAAAATTTTGGAGGGTATTTGCAGCCGCTACAACAGAAGGTAAATTTCAGTGAGCCTATATCTATCAAATGTGACAATACAAGTGCAATAAGCATTTTGAAAAATCGTGTGCTTCATTCAAAGACTAAACATATCCCTATAAAGTACCACTTTCTCAGAGAGCAAGTGGCTGAGAAAATAGCGAAGATGGAGTATATAACCACAAAAGAACAAATAGCATATATATTTACAAAGCCTCTTTCCAGAGAACCATTTGAATATCTAAGAAACAAATTAGGGATAGTTCCTGCAAAATCTTCTTGCTAATGTGACTTCAAAAGGAGAACATGAAGCATTATAGAGAATATGAAATTGAGTGCACTATCTAAGGGGGAGACTATAGGAGCATGAAGGAGTAGAGAAGAGGAACAAGAAGCATATGATTATGTCTAGAATTTGAAGAAGTCAAGAAGAAGGAAGAACAAAGGACCATCATCAAATTGATCAAGTCATCTTCTTCATAAACTAACAACATCAATAAGGTTCTTCTTTCAAAGGCTCATTCCTTGATTCAAGAATTTCTTATGCAAAATTGTACATATATATGTATAATTTGTATATAAGCATGTAAATAAACATTCTCAAATATGCATAGTCCAATTAGACATTTTCATGTCTAGATGTCTAGTCAAACCATATTAAAATATGAGTCTATCTCATTATATATTGCCACCATCAAAATTTCCTCAAAATTCTTCAAGTTTTGTTGAATTTAAATATGTATATGGAATGCATCATTGTATAACTCATATATCCAATTGACAATTGATCTATGAAAAAAAAAGCAAAACAAAATTGAGATCTATTCAAATATATATATACATGCAAGCAAAAATAAAGGCATTGCCATCAAGCAGAGGAACACATTCTATTTTATTCAAATATATATGCATGCAATGAAAAGCAAAGGTATTGTCATCAAGTTGAGGAACAAAATCTATTTTAATATGCATACAAGCAAACGCAAAGGTATTTCCATCAAGAGGAGGAGCAAATTCTATACATTTTTATGTTTGGCTTATAGAAGCATTCATCATGAAGCATCATGAGATCTACATTCGAACCATATTATTTGCAACCTTTATGTGAATATAGCTATCTCAACAACTAATCAATAACTATATTGATGTAAAATATAATTACATGCACATATATTTTATGATTTCAAGAGACTGCTATTGAAATGAAAATGGATCTGCAATCAAAAGGTGGACAAACAATTAAGCTACAATGCTACATTCCATAACATCTCCAGGACTCCTCTAAATCCCTCAGTCATGTATCATGAAAGCAAAGATTGGTATGCTATGCTATATTAGAATGCAGTAATATGAATGAATACAAAAGATGAAAGTTTGAACTATCAAAGTAGAAATTCCTTGAAGCTCTTTTGCAGCATATAATTCATTTGCAGAAGAATAAAGAACATCATAGGCATAGGACATTCTTCATATCCCTAGAAGAAGACATTCATGTAACAATCTCAAATGAAAAAGCTAAATGCTATAGTTTTGAACCAATTTCAATGCAAAACTCATATGCAAAAGAGACTGCATCATATTAATAGGCCATTCTCCATGTTTCTGGAAGAGAACATATATATTACAGAAAATAAGGTCACAATGATGCATTGCAATATTAAATATTGGAGCATAAAATTCTATTAAATGGAAATTTTGAAGATTCCAACACATAAGACTGACATTCAAAACTATTGTGTTGCAAATTGTATTCCTTGCCACTAAAATGAAGTAATCATGCTTAAAACCTTCACAAATGCAAAATCTAGGTGCATTTTTGGAAAGCATCAAAGTTATGAGAGCCTAGTCTATGAAATACATCTTCAACAATCTCAACAAGAGAAGCTTGAAAACAAGAGGATTATCTTTGACATAATGCTTATATATATATATATATATATAAATATATATATATATAAATATCAAAGCAATTAAAAGGCATCACTAACATTATACGTTAAGAACTTAATAACCAGAGAAGACTAAGAGGATAACTTAACCATTAAAGGAAGTAAATGGGAGCCGAAAGAGAATTGAGTGTCCAAAATAATTCTTATTTGAAATGATAAGAAACTAATGTTGGTAATAACTATAAGGGCAGGAATATAATTATGACTGTTCAAGGAATATAATTATGACTGCTCAAAATTTCACTGGAATAGAAATGGGCACATAGGTAATAGACATTAGTGACACAGCAGACAATAATGATAAAAAGACAGAGAGGATTTAAGCATCATACAATTTTATATCACAAATCAGAAATATTGAAAGCAACATTTATTGATTCCTTCATGAATATATATTACATTGACATATTATTTGGATTGACTAGACTATATATTTGATTTGAACGTTAGCGATGGCAGCACCTCAGATCATTAAAGCACCATAAAGCAGCGTTAACATTCACTATCATTGTCATTGACAACCTTTATATTATTAGGTCACATTTAGTGTGCGTTAGGTATATGGTGAATGGCCTATGCGTTAAGTGAATGATATATGGATAAAATTCATTTGTGGAGTAGCATTCATGTTGTTGTTATTCATATTCTGCAATTAACTCTGAAATTATGGAAATTAGTGTCTGGCATGCAAAGGTGTGTGGAAGTGTCCACAACAACATCCATTTAATTCAATTTGCAAGAATGTTAAAATTTGGGAGAGTGTTATATGGTATAAGAGAACAACATATACATTGATGAACAACTGGAGCAACGTTAAAATTATTTGGAACAAAAATAAAATTACTAGAACATAATTATAATTCTTTGGAGCAACATTTATATGGCTGGAATAGCTTTATCTTCCTAAAGCAATATTTAATTTTCTTGGAGCAGCCCTAAATTCCTTGGTGTGCAGCATTCTATTATTTTCATGGTGCAACATTCTCTTCTATCAACAATGCTTTCATGGTTATGGAGCAATCTTATTCCAAGTTTTATAAGTGAAGCAAGCTATTTGCAAATGTAATATTTTTTTAGGGTTTTATGCCCTAATGGACAAAGATTTTTTTGATGCAGCATATTGTTGAATGGACAGTCCATATCCCTTCATGCTTGGACAACAATGTTAAAATCATCATTGGAACCTAAAAACAAAACTATAACATGTGAGTAAAGCGTTGAATCAAGGCAATGTTGAATGTGTGAAGGCATCATCCAATGTGTGAAGACAACATGAATGTTAAGTGGCATTGGAGAACAACATTGAGTTGCTACTTCTATAGCGTTGATGCCCAGCAATGGATATAGCATTAAGGCCCAGTAATGCCCAGCAATGGAAATACGATCGTCCAATTCCAGAAGTTATTATATGAGTGTCATTATTATGGTTTGGCATTATATGATTTTGAAGCATTAACAAGAAGCTCCAACATTAATAAGCTCATGCTCCAACTTTTAATTTGCTCCAACATTAAATAATTTGCTCTAGCGTTAATATTTGATCCGACATTAATGACTTGCTCCAAAATTTAATAATTTTCTCGAGCATTAATATTTGATCCAACGTTAGTATTGGTCCGGTGTTTAATAATTTGCTCCAGCGTTAATATTTGATCCAGCTTTAATAATGTGTTCATGCTCCAGTGTTTTAATATTTGCTCCAGTGTTAATATTGTTTTAACATGATATTACAGTGCAAGATATTTGCTCCAGCATGTTGTAACATTAATATTGCTCCAGCATTAATTTGCTCCAACATTAATATTGCTTTAACATGATATTACAGTGCAAGACAATCTCACCTCTTCCCCAATAACAATCACCTTTGACTTGAGTTGTTATTACTATGGGTTGAACAGTGTTGCTATTATTATGGAATCACTCACATATTTCTTTTAAAATTAGGGTTTTATGCCCTAGGAGCGTCAAAGTAGTTAGGGCCAGCATTTTCATTTATGTGTTGAATGGTGAAGAGTAACATTATCACTTCTGTACTGAATGGTGCGGCATATTATGAATGCAAATTAATTCTCAAGAGCCACATGGTTATGATTAGTAAAATTACATTAAGGTGAAAATTGAAATAATGTTTCTTGGTGTATGGTATGGAGAAACATTATTACAATAACATTTAAGCATTTAAGCAGCATTGGCATATTATGAATGCAAATCAATTCTCAAGAGCCACATGGGTATGATTAATAAAATTACATTAAGGTGAAAATTGAAATAATGTTTCTTGGTGTATGGTATGGAGAAACATTATTACAATAACATTTAAGCAACATTGGCATATTATGAATGCAAATCAATTCTCAAGAGCCACATGGTTATGATTAATAAAATTACATTAAGGTGAAAATTGAAATAATGTTTCTTGGTGTATGGTATGGAGAAACATTATTACAATAACATTTAAGCAGCATGTAATGAGATATAAAAGCAGTATATCTAGCATTTATAATTGACATGGTTTAAGGAAGAGCTAAACCCCTTGTCATTGATGTCAACGGGGGAGGCAAGATGAGGTATGAAGACAAAATGAAGGTAGAAGCAGAGGCGATTTGACCAGGATAATCACGAGAAGGAGTTGTTGTGTTGCCATCAATGCCAAAGGGGGAGAATGTTGGTTTGTTGTGTTTCCATCAATGCCAAAGAGGGAGAATGTTGGTAATGTTGGCATTGATGTCAAATGGTCATGACTGATTTATTGATGTTCATTATGTTAACATTAAGTTTTGTTGAATTCCATTGTTACAAGGTTGATTGGAGCAAAGGATTAAAGTGATGTAAAGTGCAAATTCTATGATAATTAGTCTGAAGGTTGAACATTATTGATTAGTTGTCATTGCTAAAAAAAGAGACATAATATTGGGACACAAGATGGAAAACACACGCTTTCATTAAACAAGAAGATTGTATGTTACAAGGTTGGAAAATGTAGTCAATACAAATCTGATTTGTACCTTGTAATCATTACTATTAAGTTGTTTTTTTTACAAATTTTCTTTCAGAACAGAAAATGAAGAGACCAGCTTGTGAGCAGGTTTTGGAAGTCCAAGAGACAATGCTTCACTTTATGTTCCTGCAAAGAATACAAATAACCAATATGGCTTGCCTATAAAATATACAATGGGGAATGGAAACAAAACTTTTTTGAAGTGAAGAAGTCTGCATGAGAAAGTTGAGTAGCACCAGCAGAAGAGGCATAAAGTTGAAAAGAAGTAGTGAAGATTTGCAATAGACTTGACATCATAATTTTATATCAGGTATCCAACGTTTTTGACTTGATATTGTGATTAAGAGATTGATGTCCCTCTCTATGTTATAGCTTGATAAAGACCAAGTTGTAGTGTATTGAGGTAGGAGCCTCCTATGGGTTGTAGCCTGCATAAAATTTGTCGGAGTTGGAGTTTCCTTTGAGGTAGAAGCCTCTTGTGGGTTGGACAAAAGGTATCCAATAATAATAGAGCACATACATAAATCATTATCTGCATAAGAAGAAAATTAAGTTGAATAAAACTAAAGTTTTAAATTATTGATTCACCCCCTCTTTGTAATTTCCAAACATATCTATAATATATATATAAATATATATAATATATATATATATATATATATATTATAATATTATATATATAATATATATATATATATATATATATATATATATATATGTATGTATGTATATACATACATATATACATATATATATAATCTAGGTTAAAGTTAGTTTGTTTATTGGATGGAAGAATTATTATATTCTAGGATTTTAAGTTTAGTAAAGTTTGGACATCTTTGAGGGTAGTTTAATTTCGCAAAAGTAATTTTCATCTTCAACCTTTCCTATGAGATTTGAACCTTGGTGGTAACTAAACTCCCCTCAAATCAACTAGTGTACACCTATGGGTAATATTTAATTACATTATCCCTTGATTTAATCAAACAACACTTGCATTGGATCCTGGGGAACGAGAAACGTATCAAAATATGGGAAGACAACATTATGGGTAGCGACCCCATTGTGGAGGACTGCTCTCTGTCCCTACTAAAAGACTGGATGGACAGCGCTAGAGTCAAAACGCTGTGGGATCTGTCTCAGTGGGAAAACAATAACTGGCAGTGCTGGAGAAACATTGAGGTACCTCCGCATCTGACTAAAGACTTCTCCAATCTTCTAAATCATCTTAATGGCAAAGCACCTCTAAATAGCAATAAGGCAGATCAACGAGGTTGGGGATCGACCCCAGGCAAGTATACTGTCACTCAGGCTTATAAGCAACTCGTTCAGAAACCATATGCGTTGCCTAATCCAAGACCCTGGCAGGGGATTTGGTCTCACCCTACGATCCCCAAGATCGATGAGTTTTGTTGGCTTCTTGGCCACCATCAGATTCTGACGGAAGACAGACTGCGGAAAAGGGGATTCAACGGCCCCTCGCGCTACTCTCTATGTGGAAACAATGAGGAAACAGTCGCCCACCTGATGTTGTCATGCAATTTCGCTATGGCTCTCTGGAAAGAAGCGCTAAGTCCTCTGAACGCCGAAGTCATCATGCCCACCCACTGCTCAGATCTCTTTGCTAACTGGGCTTACAGGTACCCTGGAGGCACTCAAAACCAGCAGATTAAAAGAGCCTGGATCGTGCTGCCAAAAATCATCTGTTGGCACATTTGGTTGGAACGAAACAGCAGGATATTTAATGACAAAAAGAGTGATCCTGCAATGATCTGGAGCAAAATCAAAAGCCATTTGAAGGACTATATGGGAGACCAGTTGGACAGGGAAGGCCTCAACGATCAAGACGTAGCCTGGGGGAGTTCGTTGGGCCTTCATTTCATTGAAAAAATCAGGTCCCCCCCCCCCCCTAAACCAATGGCAAATTTGCCTCAATACTGAAGATCTAGATGAATTATGCAAAATAAAGGCAAGGAAAACTATGTTCTTTGACGGAGCCGCAAAGGGCAATCCCGACAATTCTGGAGCTGGTGGGGTCATTAAAAATGCAGATGGCAGAATCGAATCTAGATATGCCTGGGGAGTGGGCTTCAACTCCAGCATTCAAGCAGAAGCCTTGGCTCTCCTTTAGGGACTCAAGATGCTCACCTACCTGGACATCAAAGACGCAATCATCTTTGGAGACTCTCAGACCATAATTAAGCTCATGGTGGATAAAACCACTCCATCAGATCTAAGACTAGCAAGACTCATTAGCAGAATTAGAATTCTGATTGACACTTTCCAGAACCTGGAGTTCTTGCATGTTAAAAGAGAAAACAATAAAGAAGCCGATGCAGAAGCCAACAAAACGGTGCTTCTCCCTCCCGGAACGCTTCTAAGAGATGGAGAGAAAAGCTGAGATTTCATTCCTTAAATCAGCCTGTTTAATATGTTTTATTGTCTTTTAATGAAGCAGTTTGTCTGTGTTCGCAGTCTAGGAAAGATAGACAAAGTTGTAAGAACTGCAGCTAGTAAAAAATGCAAGCTCAGTGGAGGGGAAATCATATGGAGTCGGATAGAAGAGAAACCTGATCATTGTGCATCTCTATGTAAACCGAATTACGGCTTTTCAGCCAAGAATTAATATAACAATCTACTTGTTTCTGTCAAAAAAAAAATATTTAATTACATTATAATTTGATTTAGTAATATTTATGAAAATATTTTGATAAAAAATATTTAAAATAATACTAAACCGAGTCAACATTCAACTCCTCTCATGAGGTGGACACCTTCCATGAGGTTTGAACCTATGATCTTGTGGGAACTACATCCCACTCAAACCAACTAATCCTATACCTCATGAATAATACTTAAATTAAAATTAATCATTATTGAATAATATTTCTATAAATATTTTAATAATTTTTTATTTTAAAATTTAATAATTTTTATCAATACTAGAAATTTGAAATCTTTAAAATAAGAAGTTTTCCAATCAATTATATATATATATATATATATATATATATATTATATATATATATATATATATATATATCATATATGTCCCTTCGAAATCATATATATATATAGATATGTGTGTGTCCTTCGAAAATTCTTAAATAAGAAGTTTCAAATTTCTGAATTTAAGCTTTTGTGATTTATATTGTTATAGATTTTTTTTCGACAAAATCACATTTATAATATCTAGTCTACACATTTCTAACCATCAACTATGGTTCATCATCAAAAGACTAAGATAAAGGGTCTTATACCATATAAACCATGCATCATTTAATACCATTCAAAATTTGAATAAAAACATTTATATAATGTCTAAGAACAAATTATTATTAAAAATATTTAATAGAATTTAAGGAAAAATAAAGAATAAGGAGTGGAATAAAAAAATAAAAATAATAAATAAAGGAAAAGGAAAAATAATAAATAAATATAAACAAATACCAAAAATATAGAATTAAGAATAAAATAAATAAAGGTTTAGAAAATAATATTTTTATATTAAAAGCCCCCGATCGGGGTGGACAAAATGGAGACGTGTGGGATTACGATGGAGGAGGGATGGTGGCAATACAGACCACCTCTCAATATAATCATCCCATAGGACAATAAGATGGCCTGCAAACGCGGCAGAAACCCGAGGCGAGGAGACACCAGAGTAGTGGAGAACGAAGGAGGAAGGATCGGCGGCGATCGGACGATGGGACATTGGGTAGGTGGCAACAGATCAATAAGAGTAAGTATGGGCAGAGCTGAAGACAGTATGATGCGAAGGAGGGCGATGAAGTAAGCGAGTAGCTCGCAGGTATTCTATGCGATTTGTTTCAGGAAGGGGTAGAGGGCAACGACAGGAAGAATGAGAAGGGCTGGAAACGACGTTAACAAGACAGGAAGGCAGATGAGACAGGACAGAGGCATGCAAAGAGCACAGTTCGACACTGAGCAGGACCAGATGGCGACAAAAAAACAGAAATCCTAGGAGGAAGAGAGGCCCCCTAAGCATAAATACCAAATTCCTGCTAGGAAAGGAAGGGCCGAGATGGCCAAAATGCTTGAGAAAGAACAGGAAGGGGAAGAAATAAACCTAGATAGGAATGTTAAGGAGGTTGGCAGAGAGGAATTCATAGGGAATGTGTCATTCGAGGTGGGGCAGGGGAGCCAGGCAACTAACAGGTGGAGACTGCTTCGGCCAGGCAGAGGAAGAGGACGCAGAGGAAGAGGGGGACGACGTCAATCCGGCAGACAAGACTCTAGAGTGCCTTCACCAGTTTGTCATAAGAGGGGTCGGAAAACCATGAAGCACATGGTACAGGAGGCAGAGAAGGCCTACAATGAAGGAAACGATGAAGACATACGCAAGATAATCCAAGAAATGGAAAATAACACAATGCAGGAAGATTCGGAACCGGAGATGGAGGATTGGGGCAAGCTCATCCCTGACCCGGGCAATACAAGGGGACGCCTGTCCCTATACAAGTAGGCCTTACATGTATATTGGGTAGTGAAGTGGTTACTGGCAAAGGCTATGGAGCAGGTTGCAGTGGAAATGGCAGAGATGGCTCGGGGCATACCAAATCTAAGGAGAGAAATGAAAAACCTCCAAATTACTTTGCTCATGCAGGACAACAAGCTGGAAGAAATACAACAACAGCTGAAGAAGATAGCTACAGCGCCCCGGGAAGAAGAAACTCAACCTGAAATCATGGTAGATTAATCTCTCTAGATTAAGTCAATGTTTTTATGTGTTAACTCTCTGAGAGCAAGCTCTCCTTTTTGTTTTGTTTTACGTTGATCATGTCGATAGGAAACCAGATTAGTAATTTTGGCAGTGAAGTGTATTTGGCATGGATTTGCAGACTTTGTCTTTTTTGTTACTGGCCGGTGTATAAAGACTTAAGGTGGCTAACAGACCTGGTTTCCCTTCGGGGCGGGTTGAGGCCACCAAACGTTTGTACTTATTTTATCATGGATAAATAGAAAACAAAGGTCCTTGTTTAGCTGACAAAAAAAATATTTTTATACTAAAAATTAAAGGGAAAAAGTATATGTGTGTGTGTGTGTGATGATGATGATGATGAACGTCCACTAAGGCCAATGTTGTTTATTAGACCTCAAGAAAAAAGAGTCTAATTGTCATTCTTCAAATTCTTGTTTCTGTGATCAAGGAGCAGGGAAATAAGCATTCCAAGATCACTATAGTTGGGTTGGCTTAGTAAGTCAAGAAGATTGGATGTGTGGCCGATGATAGGAAAATGAGAGTGGATGTGGGCAAGATTCGAGCAGTCTAAAAGGAAGTGCTTTTCATCTTCCACCTTCTTAGTATCACAAATCTGACAAATTCTGTCGTCCCGGGGAGTAGATCACCGCCCGGTCTCACTCTGAAGCTCATGAGAGTTAGTTCTAATCGTAGCAATGTTCATTTTCTTCTTAGTGCTAGTCAACATAGAGAGATAATTCTGGTTATCAAGGGTGGGGTTGATCACCTCCTTATAGTACCTTAGCTTCCTTTTACCCTCTAGCTCATTAGCATCCCACATCTTGTCCTTGAAACTGGAGGGAATAGTATATTTGATATTGTCCTTTCTTCCCATAATGATCTCCTCCTTAATCCCCCAAAGGTTGATCCAAGACTGAGCATCCTGATGCCACCCTTGATAGAGGCGCAGGTGGGGGTTTTGACTAAAGTTAGAAGCAATTTTTGGGGGCCTCTTGGATTCCATATTGTGAAGCTTCTTCTTATACATTAGATATCTAATCATAGTCACACTTTCAATGGGGGACATGCCAACTTCGATCAAGAGGATAGAATAGGGAGTATTTTGCTTGATCTTGAGGTTATAGTTTGTGAATTGATTTTGGATCATCTCAATATTTCTCCATGACTCCCTATATATATTGCAGCCCCAAAATTCAGATCCGTATAAGATAATAGGGGTGCCAAGAATATCAAAGAGGAACCATTTTTTTACTCCAAATGTGAAGATCAGATGACTTACAGTTGTTTTCAAGCTCATAATAATCTTTCCAACCTCCAATAATTCTTTTCTCGATATTTTAATTCCAGTTGAGCTGATGAGGAAAGTTAATACCCAAATATTTACAAGAATAAACCTACTCAAGACAATGGTTATCATAGACGAAACTACCATGGGTGATATTTTTGGATTTAATGATCATGACTTTAGTCTTGTTGGTATTAACTGCCATACCCATCTTGGAGCAATAGACATGAAGAGTCTTAAGCTGCTTGTCTAGGTCATCATGGCTCCTTGCAAGAAGAACGATATCATCAACATAAACGAGAAGAGTAATGATAATACCAGCGAGTTCGGTGCCTTTACAACCTGTAGTTTCCAGACACTTCTCTAGTTTATCGATGTAAATATAAAAAGGGTAGGGGAGAGGGGACAACCTTGCTTAACCCTGATATTACATTTAATATCTGTAGACCACCTTTTGTTGGTCCTAAGCTTGGAAATGGTAGTCTCGTAGAGGTAGATCATAACAATCCTCAGCTCAGGAGGAACCATGATTTCTTCAAGCCTCTCCTAGAGCTTATCTCGGGGGACAATGTCGGAAGCTTTTCTAAAGTCCACAAAACAACACGAGAGATCAGTTTTACTATTGCGACATTCCTCTGCGATGACCCTAAGGGTGACAAGGTGGTCGATGGTCGAGTGATGTCTCATATAATCGACTTTCCCTTTAGGTCTTTTACCCTGGTTCTCAAGCCAAAGGCTAAGATTTTTTTCTAGAATGAGCCCATAAAGCTTGGCTAAGATGTGGCTAATCATAATGGTTTTGTAGTTAGAGGGAACGCTTTTGTCCCCATTTTTTAAGATAGGCACAATAAGGCTTTGCATCCAAAGTTTAGGGAAGCCATGTTGTAAAGCTAAATTGAGAAGCTTGTGGAGATGAGGAATGAGGATATATTTTCCCATTTTAAATATCTCAGCTTGGTAACCTTCAATATCTTTAGATTTCCCATTAGGGAGCTTATTAATCCCACACTTGATGCCTTCCAGAGAAAAAATATCATCCTTAAAAGGAGCGTTTAGGATGGTGCCCATGGTTTCTAGAGAGTCATACAACTTCTTAAGATAGTTATCCCAATTTACTAGGAGGATAGAATGATTATCTCTAGTTTTCGAACAAGAACATTCCACCAAAACTTTATGAGTGAAACTTTAGAAAGGTGAAGAAGATGATCTTGTCTCTTATTAATATATGACCTCTTATTCATCTTAATGAGAGCTTTGTATATAGTTATATTTCGGATCTTAATGCTTTCATTAGGGGCGTCTCTGATTTCTTTCCTGGCAATTTTATAGTCTTTTTCATACCAAGGATTGGAAATTCTATTATTTTTCTTATACGAAGTCTTATTAGAGAATTTGCTAATGGTGGTGGAAAGGGTAGTAGTATAATGGCAATAGATTTGATCAATGTTGTTATAAGTCAGGGAACCAAAATTCCTTTCCAAATCCCTTAAGAAAAGGCTGATATTACTTCTATCGAAGTGAATGTGAGTTTTTCTTTTATTGTTATCCTACATGTGGGTGGTATGCATAGCAAGATGGAGGGATAAAGACAGAGGTTTGTGGTCAGAGTCAGGATCGAACCCGTTAAGGAGCTCAAAGTTTGTAATATGGTTGAGGACATGGATGTTAGAAATCGCATAATCCACGACGTTTCTACCCAGCCCATGGGAACATGTCATCTGATCAGAGAGAGGCCATTTATCAATACCATTACAAATAATTAGATCTTGAGACATACAAAGTTTGAGGAGCTTGGTGTTGAATAAGTTCTCGATTATGTCTTCATATTTTCTCTGGAATCTATTAGCTAAGTTACCATCCTCATCAAACCACAAAGGGTCGGGGTTAGAGTTGTTACTTAAGATAATAACTTGGTTAGTAGCATTTTGAGCATTGAAGTCCCCAAGCCAGAGGATATTTCCTTCATTCCTTAGGTTCTAGATGTCTTTTTCTAAGGTATTGAAAGGACAATTCTTATCCAAGTTGTTTTTCTTATAGGATGTAGAGTTGATAGGGGCGAAATAGCAAATTGCAAGAAAGATCCTATTGGTTGTAGAATCAAAGATCTCAATCCAAATGTATTGATTGAATGGGTTTGTTTTATGAAGTCATATGTGAGAGGAAATAGTGTTCCTAATATAACATACTATACCACCAAAACCTCTCTTAGAGGATTTCTTATTCCAGGCAGACCAAAGAGTGAATCCATCAAGGTTAGGGGCCCTAGATTCATCATGCTCCCAAGTTTCAACTAAAATAATAAGATCAATATCACTCGGGATCCATCTTAACATATGACCTTTACACCATGGAAAACCTCAAAATTCTAGAAGAGGATCTGGAATGATGCTATTCCCTATTTATCAGTCGTGTTTGGGACTCTATCTCTAATAATAGCTTTTCTACTCCTAATGATTGCCTATTCCCCTTCTTTTCTTGCCTCCTTGACTTTTTGTACTTCTTTCCTAAGTTCAACTTGGTCTTATGGAATGAGATCTTCATTTATAAAGATTCTTGTTCCTTTTAGGCTTGGGGGTTTCCTAAGTATATCTAATTTATGGTCATTACAACTGACCTTGACATAGATCAATATATGTTTATTCTCAAGTATCTTTCCTACCCTTATTGCTTTGATGAGATAAGTTGTTTGAATTTGAGATTTTATCCTTAATTGTACCTTAACTAATTCTAATGTGTCTTCATTGTTTTGTTCTTCTATGCTAGCAATTATAATGAGTAAGGCTCTTTTGTGGCGCTCATGGTTGAGTACAATTAGTTTATTAATTTCTTTTTTTATAGGTTTAATATCTAATTTATTATTCGTGTTATTTAGGGCTAATTTATTTTGTAGTTGTTCTTTTAGATTTTTAATCTTTTTCAAAGTGTCATTTTCTTTAACCATTGCTTGTTTGTTGTGTTTGATTTCTTGAATTCTACCTTTTATTCCTTGGAGTTCAGTCTCTAGTGAGAGTATTTTATTTTCTAACGATTTGTGGTTATTGTCAAGCATTATAATTAATTCTAGTTTAAAACGGTTTTCTCTTTCTTCTCTTAGTCTTTCTAAAGATTCAATGTACTCATAAAGACTCTCTAGGGTAATTTTACTTGGTCTCCCTTTCCTAGAGGGGGGTTTAGAAAGATGAGGAGAAGTACTCATAGTGGAAATAAGCAAAACTTTAACAAGTATATATATAAGCAATAAATTAAATGGTAAAAGGAATAAAATAATATAGAAAAATTAAAACTCAAGAAAGATCACAACCTCTAACAAATAGGTTTGGGAAAAATATTCTAAGATAAAATCTTTAGAGAACAAGAGAATTATATATATATATATATTATATATATATATATATATATATATATATATATATATATATATATATATATAACATCAGTAACAAGCTACATAGTAGCACGTACTTGCCGTTTTGTTTAAATATAGTTTAATTAAAGTAAAAGATTATAAAGATTTGGCAAAATGAAAGCCTGCAAAATTGTATGGAGAACCCTAAACTAAAACTGGAAGAAAAAGAGGTAAAAATGGAAAATAAGATATTAGTAAAAAAAAGATGGGTTATTTAGTTGTTCATAATTATTCATCAACTAATTATTAAATGGTTATTGGGTTATTAACCATAAAATTGAATAAATAGTTATGAAACTTGTAATATGAATATATGTGATATAGATATTGTTCTTAATTTTATAAATTAAAGCCAAAACAAAATTGGTTTTAATTTTTAGCAAAATTCTTAATTATATTGGATTTAAATTTTATTATTATATAAAAATAAGAATTTTAAAATGGTTATTGGAAAAGTGGAAATTTAAAAGCTAACATATTTTTCAAAGTTTATATTCTATGTTGTAATTCGTGCATTTTCTTTCATTGTAATATTTTATATGTATGTTTTTTATTTTATTTATTTATTTTTGGATATATTATTGAATTAATTTTGTCTAAATTTGAGTAAGAATTTGTTGAAATTGTAAATTTAAGTTATGTAGTTTTTACCATTCAAAATTTTCAATTTTTTTGGCGTTAAATTTAGTTGAACATTAAAAATGCAATTTAATTAACTAAAAACTATAATTAAATTATCATACCATCAAAAATTGTGTTACCAAATTTATTAAAAAAAAAAAAAATTGTGTTACCACATTTCTATTTAAAAAAGAAACATAAAAAAATTAGATTATATTTTTGTCTTTTCATGAAATTCAATTTTCTAATAATTAAATTAACTCAAATTGCATATGTTTGGTAGAAATAGATAGTCTACAGTTTTGAAAATTTTAAAAACATCAACATTATCTCATTTATAAATCTATTATTACATTGTTATTTCAATGTATGTAAGTAAAATGCGGTACATTATTTTACTCCACCAAATATATATGTGAAACAATCTCTCTTAGATTGTTTACATTGTATGTACTACGGATATTAGAGTAGTACAATGTAAATTGTCTTTTTTTAAAGGAAGAGACCTAGATGTTGGTTGCTTGGTCAATGATAGTATTTGAAAATTACCTTAATCTATTAAAATGACAATTTCAAGTCTTTGACCATGGCGGTAGGAATTACAAAGTTGGAAAAATCACTATAATATAGGGTATATTTTTAAGAGCAATTAATTTAAATTTAATTAGTAAACATATAAAAAAGTAATACTTATAATAAACTCTAGTTAAAAATTCACAACATTTCAGTAATTTTAGTGTTGTTTCGTAGGAGATTGAGAGTGAATAGAAATATTAAAAACATTGTGAATACTTTAGCCGATAAATTCTTTATATTAAGAAATATTGTGTTTCGTTGAGGAAGATGTTGATCTCCAGGGAGTAAATTTTTGTAATTAAAGCGAGAAAGCTAGTATTATAATTTAATAAACATTGATTTAAAAATCTATTCTTTCTTTAATTAAAAAAAAACATATATAAAATTTAAATTTAAAATGTAATTTTTTAACATTTCTAATGAAAATGGACCGAGTTTTTTAAAAAGACTCATTATATATTATTTAGAAAATTTTATTTATTATTATTTTAACTTTAAAGAAAATAGGGTAAAGTCATTTTATGGTTTAAATGGTACTTATCATATATATTTAATAAATATGTTACTCTTCCTGTATTCTTCTTTATAATCATTTGATTAGTTCGGTCTGTCTTTACTTTTATAATTATATAGGTTTTTGGAAAGGTTATGATATGATAAATTGGCAAGTCAATTGCCAGGGATTAGTGGTGAGAGGTGCTTGGAACCATTCTGGGCAAAATGATCCGATTATAGTAAAAATATATATATTCAATTTTAATTGTAATAAAATTGTGTATGACAACATTATGGTCATATTTAATAAACTTAGACTTCTTGGCGCCATTTCCTCCTATCATAAACTTTGTTATTTATAATGCTAAAGACTTTAAATATCAACATAGTTGAATCAAAGAACATAAGTGTATCCTCCAAAATGGTGTAATGTTGTATTAAATTTGAAGCCACTGAAACAAAGGTTTATGACTTTGACATTTTGTCATCTTAGCAATTCCATTCTATCAATAGTAGCATGGAGTTACTAGTCTGTTGGTGTCATTTGATCTCATCGGTGTCATTTGATCTCATCAACTGGTTGTTTGAAAAAATCCCGTTAATATAGACGTTATAATTTGTCCGTTAATATAGACGTTAAGTTTATGACAGGTGGAAATTATCCCGCACATCAACATTTGAATTGCGGATGGGTGACATATGGCCAATTTGGTTAGCTTTTTAAAACATGATTCTGGCATACATTAGTTGTATGATTAAAGATCATTATTGGAGATGCAAATAAGGTAATTTGTTTATGGTGATAAAACTAGAAACGATCCCTAATATGAACATTTTTATTAGATATTTTAAAGAATATTTTCATTAAAGAAAATGCCTTGACTAGACGGTTTTACACATTCTATCATGTAATGGTGTACTCCATAAACTTTTCAATAAGAGAGAACTCTATTTTACACGAAATTTTTAATTAAAAAATGGCGCATCTCATATTTTCTCCCCAGAAACGTTTCCACTTTTCTTCAACATCGTGTCTGGTTACGTCAGCACTGCTAGCGCAAGAAACCAAAGGAATAAGATAATAAAACGAATGGTTTTTAATGAGCCACCGAAGCTTCCGTGTGCTTGGATATTTCTCCAATTCAAATATCTGTGTCGTGCCTTGTTACGTCAGTCTCGCCTTCCTTTTCTTTCGACATTTTCTGCGGTGGCAGACCCATGAACGCTATGGCAACGATTTTATATACCTACATTATTGAATTCAAGGACACTGCAAACCAACATTATTTGACACCTTGTAACAAATTTATTGGCCACCGTCCTTGAACACTGCAATATTTTATCTGGAAAGATACCCTACGTACACAAGGTTTTCAATGAACGATTCCAATGAATTAATGTTAATAAAAAATTTAATGTCAATATAAAATTTGATAAATTAAACAGTAAAAAATTTGATGGTACACAAAGTGGTACATATGTCTAAGAGGTGAGCTAAATTTGAGATAAATATATTAAAATATTTTTAAAAAATAATGAAAGGTGTAATTTTTAATTTTAAACTTAAATGAAAGGTATTTGTAAATTTTTTAGTCAAAAGCAAACTTAATAATTGGCCGAACCAAAAATAGTTGAGAGCACAACATAATACGGTTTAAAAAGGGATTATAATTAAAAATGGAAAAAAATAAAAAAATAAATATTCATTTAATATTTGGTATCAAATAAAATTACTATTAATTATATTGTGTGTATATATAGATATATATAAACATTACAACTATAATTTATATTAATATTTGTGTGTATATGATTAGATAATTAAAACATTACAATTGCAATCAGTATGACAAGTTTTATTAATCAAAGGTATTAATGTAACATTATTGTATCACATGCCAGAAGAGTATTAAGAAAAATAATTTAGGAAAAAAACTCCCTTTTTAGATAAAGAAAATTGAAAACAAACAAAAAAAAGAGAAAGGGACAAACGACCAACAGAGGGAAGCAAATAAACCAAAGACATTCAACCATTGCTAATTGGACAAACGACCAACGGAGGGGAAGCAAATAAACCAAAGACATTCAACCATTGCTAATTTTCTCTCCATGGTCGTTATTAAGAGGCTAATTGTAATTATGATAGTATTTAGTCAACTACAATTAAATGTGACTAGAAAACATAAATTTTATTGAAAGTAATCTCAGATATGACTATAAGAGATATTAGGTTTCTTGTAAAGACTATTAAGGAACATTTTGGTTTGGAGTGAGAGTTAAAACTATTTGTTAAATTGAGAGAGAAGTAAATAGGTTTATGGTCTAAGACCCAAAGGTGTGGTAGGAAGAGAAATCTACTTCCATTTAAGCTATCAATGAGTTATTTTAGGTGGCATGATTTTCTTTATTTTTATGAATAATAGTTAATGATAATTGTTCTTAGTTGTGGTTTTCCTTACTATTAATTAAGAATTATTTTTTTCAAATAGTGAGAAAACCTATCATAACTTAGTTGTCCCCATTGCTTGCTACTATTTGAGAATGTAGGTTGACTCATCACCATTATTCAAGGAAAACTACACCACCTAGTAGTTGTAGAGGGCAGGTTCTCATTACCATAAGTCAAGGAAAACCACACCACTTCGTTGTTGGTAAGTGGGTAGGTTTTCACTCTTACTTCGATCTTAGGAAATTAACTTGTTTTCGGGTAAGAGGAAAAAATATTTTATACCAGCCTAGATCCATCTTAACCCTAGATCTATCAAGCATCGAAAGGGATCAAATCTCTCGAGGTGCAAACCTCTTTTTTGAGTGCAAAACGTGAGGAAAGGTTTGCATCTCGAGATGTTTGATCCCTCTCGGCGCTTGATAGATCTGGGGTTAAAACAGATATAGGCTGGTTATATAATACTATATAACATCTATATTTATATCTATGTGTCTCTTTCTTATTCCATCTCTCTATCTCACCCCTCAAAAATACACACACTCTCTCCATATCTCTCTCCATATCTCTCTCTCTCTCTCTCTCTCTCTTCTCCTTCTCTCTCTCTCTTGCCCTTCTCTACCTCTCTCTCTCTCTCCTCCCCCTCTTCCCTCCCATTCTCTTCTCTCCCTCACTCTCTCTCCATCTCTCCCTTGTCACTCCCTCTCTCTCTTCACCTTTCTCCCTCTATGTCTTTCTTCTTCCCTCACTCTCTCTCCCCCTCCAACTCCATCTCTCTCTCCCTCTCTCTATTGAGTCCTCTCTCTCTTCCTTCATGTCTCTATTATTCTCTCCCCCCATCACTCTCTCTCTCTCTCTCTCTTCCATATAACTCTGTCACTATCACCCTCCCTCTCTCCTTCTTTCTCTCCCATCCATCTATGTGTCTCCCTCCCTCTCTCCTTCTCTCTCTCCCCTCCATCTCTCTCTCTCTCTCTCTCTTCCCCTTCTCTCTTGGTCACTCTCCTCTCCTCTTATCTCTCTTTCCTCCTCTCCTCTCTCCCCATCTCTCCCTTGCCACTCCCTCTTTCTCTCCACCTCTATCTTTCTATGTCTGTGTTCTTTCCTCCCTCTCTCTCCCCCTCCAACCCCATCTCTCTCCCTCCCTTTCTCCTTCTCTCTCTCCCCTCCTCTCTCTTCCTTCCTCTCTCTCCCTCTCTCTACTACCTCCCTTTCTCTCTCCCCCCGTCACTCTCTCACACACACTCTCTCTCTCTCTCTCTCTCTTAAATTTGATTCCATGAATTCTGTTTAAGAGAGTATCGAAATTAAAAAAACTCAATTGGTTGTGAAGTATTAAACTATATTTTGGATCCCTCTCTCTCTCTCTCTTAAATTTGATTCCATGAATTGTATTTAACCTCCCTCTCACTCCCCTCTCCAATCCCATCTCTCTATCTCCCTCTCTCCTTCTCTCTCTCCCCTCCTCTCTCTTACTTCCTCTCTCTCCCTCTCTCTCCCACCTCCCTTTATCTCTCCCCCCATCTCTCTCTCTCTCTCTCTCTCTCTCTCTCTCTCTTTGCTCTCCAACTTTGTCACTCTCTCCCTCTCTCTCTTTCTCTCTTTGCCCTCCAACTCGCTCTCTCTCTCTCTCTCTCTCTCCCTCTCTTAAATTTGACTCCATGAATTGTGTTTAATATAGTATCTAAAAAAAAAAAAAAAACTCAATTGGTTGTGAAATATTAAACCTATATTTTGGATCAATCAAGTCAAAGAAAATACAATAATGAAAATCTTAAAACAATCATGCAATATTTTTTCTCTATAATTCTTAGTCAATTTTCTTTCTCTCGTTGCTTGGACCTCTATTATTGTTATTCAATTTTCTTTCTGTCGTCGCTTGGATCCTTAGTTAAGATGGACCTATGTTGGTTCTTAACAATATTATTTATATTATATAAATTTTACATCTTTATAAAAATATTCTCATTTTTAATTTTATTAAAACTTTGAATTAATTTCTATGAGAATATTTTCAGTAGACGTGAAGATAGAGGGTTTAGATATGCCTCAAAAATAGGTGTCATTAGTGGGAGGAGGTTCTTCCACTATCAGACACCTGTACACCTCCATGTCATCATCATCATCCTGTTGATCTCTCGGCGTTGCTTTCATAGTCTTGAAGCGACCTGGATTATTGCGTCCTTGAGCTGCGCCTGTGCGGTCCGGAGCTTCTTCATGGCTTCTGTGCGTCCCTGAGCTGCTGCCAGGGGCCTTTCTTTTGTTGGTGTTGGTTCTCTCCTGAATGTTGTGAGCTGGGACTTCAGAGCTTTAAGGCTCCTCTTTAAAATCTATTGAAATGTTGCAATTATGCAAGGGTGTTCCAGTGTGCAGAGAAACTGGAATTGGGCAGAGTGACTGGGTTGCAAAGATGGGACAGAGACAGCAGGAGGTTGTGGAGCATCTTCAGCATGTTGAGAACTTGCCGTCTAAGCTCACCCTGGACCGCTACAGGTGGCTAGATAATGTCCCGTGATATGAGCCATCATCGAGGGGGAGGAAGAGTCAGAAGGGGTCGATTCAAAGAGGGACAGGGAGGGGGGGCAAATTGATCTTCCTCTGCTACTACCCCTCCTGTAGCTCATCCTGTGACGCAGATGAGGCATGTCTACCTGGTCGAAATTGGGCAGACGAGGATGAGGAGGAGCAGTGCCACAGATTGAATGGCTAGTGGAAGTAGGAGGACCGGTAATCCGCTGTTCAGAACCAAGATTCAAGGCCGAAGCATCTATTCAAAGGAAGTAAAGAAGACTCTGCGAGAAGTGGGCACCATCTACCATCTCATTGCAGTATAGAATTTGGCATCATCTCCTCGTTGTTGTGAGCAAGCTCGGCTCTGTAACAACAGGGAGACAGTTACAGTTCAGAGGAGGTGGAACCGGGGGAAGGCGGTCCAAATATGCCATCTTAAGAACCAGATTGAGGTTTCCTCGACCCGCACATTGCATTAAAATGCCATTAATGTCGGCGATGATCTTCTGGATGGAAGCATGGGTGGCCAATTGGTCGCGCCACTTGCAAACCCAAATTTGTTGCATTGTACCAACGCTTTTAAACACCCGCATCCGGGAAACCAACATTTAAATGTTTACAGACATAGGGATTTATATTAATTTTAACTTTCCGTTTATTACTTTTAATGTTTTATTTTTTATAATTAAGTCGACATATAAATTTTAAATGTTTATGTTAAATGTTAAACATTTACACCTACACATTTACCCCTATACTCGGTGACATTGACATTACATTAAATTTATCAAACGTTAAATTTGTTAAATGTTAAACATTTATGCTTGACATCTACCCCATACTAGGTTGTAGAGTGCCTCTTGGAGCAATCATAATAATAATCTAAATTTAATGTCACGACCAAACCAAACTTCAAATTGGTGTATAAAATGACATTATTTGTAAGACAAGGGGCTACTTTATATCATAAAAATTATGCTAATAAGCATTTCCTTTGTTGGCTTGGGGTGGGAAAACATTGTTCACCCCAGCCAATGGGAAAGCTTGGATTTTTCCCTTCCAACCAATAACATTTTTCCATGTGTTTGTCCCTCCAACCAATAAAATCTTGCCATCTGTCCAAATAGTTTTCTGCCCACGTTTTTCGCCACCTTCTTGTTTTTGTAGCTCTCTATGAAACAACATCCTGCCATACCTGTGCCCTCCCTTCCACTTTTCATTTTCACACCCTCCTCTCTGGAACGTTGTACCCTTCTCCTTTCCGTTAGTTAATCAAGCCCCATCTGCCATACCTCTCGCATTGAATTTCAATATCCGTCATCTCCCTCACATTGCATTATGTATGTTAAAGAGGGTTGTACCCTTCTCCTTGTCGTTGTTCAGTTGATCCTCGTCCACCATACCTGCCTACAGAGCATTGACTAGCACTAGGGTATTCACAGGCCATCTCCCTTACATGGCCTTACTGATGTTAAAGAGCTTTGTACCCTTCCCATTCTCGTTAGTCAGTCGAGCCCCGTCTACCATACCTTCTTGTAGAGCATTGAATTGCACTTAGTTATGGGTATTCACATACCATCCTTTGCCCACAATCGTTCACTTCATTCAACTACCAATATATTGTCATGGGTGTGTTCTTACCTTATACTGTTTCAATAGGTCAATTTTACAACATCGGACCTGGGGGACATCTCACCATCCAAACTAAAGGACTTCGATGTTTCTGTGCTAAATCCAAATGCTTCATAAGCCAATTCACTTAAATCTTGCTCTGACTGAGCAATTACACTGTGAAATTCGCCCACAACTTGCTTTCTTTCTAGAGCCATGAATAACTTGTTGCCCTCGTGGCCAAATTTGAGGATCTCCACAGCATGTTTAAGAGTCGAGTGCAAAGATTGCAAGACCTACAGGGTATTATCCTTAAGCAGGGGATCCTTCAATTCCCTGGGTTCTTCAGACATGGGTGATAATAATTTGAGCCTTCTCACTAGATTAGCACCTTCTTTCTTCAAATAGTTCCTGCATTCCCCAAAACCTGTTATCTCGTTCACCAATTCCATGCACGATTCCACCACCACCATAACATCCCGCCATATCCTTCTACTTCCACCAAATCCATCTCCAAATATGGCATCCCCACCCAAATCATTTATGTTGCCATCTCTGGTTGATTATCTATTAGAATCGCAGTTCAAACCTGAGTTTCTGAGAAAACAAAAACATTAGACAAACAATCGCTTCTTTCTTCTCCTTCATCCTTCTTCATGCGGCCCGATTTCCTCGAACTATAACTTCTTTAGCTTTCGCTAGACCTTAACCCACAATTAGTATGAGGTTCCCTGGGCTCTAATGTCATTGGGTTCTGTTGTCATTGTCAATTGACTCGAACCTCGATTAGCCTTCTTACGTCTATATATATGGAAATTAAAATTGCAATTTATATTTGTTTCAAAAAATAGATACTCAAGGTATTCAAAATCTTGGCATGTTCAATGAAAGGAATGAAACTATTGACAAAGAAAAGAGATGTCTATCTTTTAAGTTCAATGAAGATTTAATTTTTTGAGCCAGAGTGGAAAATGTTTTCATTGGTAGTGCCTCCAATTTTGTTGAGAATCATTGATTGTATGGCTTATTATAGACTCATTTCCTTTTATTTTCTAGAGTTTGTTTGAATCCCTATTTTTTTGTACTTGGAGATTTAATATTTTTTATTGTATGAGAACCTTGTTTGGTGTAAGGAAGAAAATTATATAGCCTTGTGCTTTGAAGTTTGCCTCATGAATATGTAAAAAGTCTACAAATATATAAAATGCAACTCGTTAACTCAATTTATAGAAAGTTGAAGATAAATAATCCTTCCACAAGTAATATCTGAGAATGTGGCATGGTTTTTTTTTTAATATTATGGACTGGTGTACCCTTAATTTAGACTTGTATGGAATATTGGTATCCATACTCACAGACAATAGGGTTGTACCATTCTTTCTAACACGTGCCAAGGCATTGATACAAAACTCAAATTAGAAAAAAACTTGGTGAGGCTCAAAGTGTAGGATTTTGGCACATACTTAGCAAAAAATCTATTAATTTTATTAAGTAAATTGCAATTTCTTCCCCTGTTTGTGTTATAAATCAATAAAGTGACCCATTTAATTTTTGGGTTACGAATTGACACACTGACCTATGAAAAAACTACTAAGTTCTTATTGTGACAGTATGACCTTAGACCATCTACCAACTCAATCTCGTTTTGTTTTTTAGAAGCCTTATAAGGGGAGAATGAATTCTCTTTATCGGGCTTCTATGCAAATTCACTTTCAAAAAATATCACATCAAAAACAAACTCTACATGTTCAAGTCCAATTAAATCCCAGATTTTTTACAAGCATGAATACATAAAACTTGTCAAATTAAAAAAAGGGTGCAATCACCATTGTAGAATCCCAATTTCTTTACAAGCACGAATACATAAAGCTTGTAAGAAAAAAAAAGGGCTTACTTTATTGGGGAGTTAACAAAAATTTAATTTGTCTTTAGGAATTTAATTAAGTTGTAGATTAATTTGACAAAAGAGTACTTTACTTCTTCAAGCTAACACCTAAATTCAAAGGAAAATTGATCTAAATTTCAATCTCAGGGGGCTTAATCTAAGGTGAAAAAGAACGTTTTCATAGAGTGTCGATTGGGAGGAGCCTTTGGATCCAGATTTCGAGGTTGCTCCATAAATAAGTACTAATGTTCCTTCTCCATTTAGCCAGTTATTGAAGTTATTGATCAACTATGGGAATGGAAAATTGCTTTGAGACAATCTGTGATTGTCACATGTCTAATTGCAAAGTTGATGTTTGTAGGAATAATTTGTTTTTGCAGATAATCGTAGATGCAACTTGTCTCCCCAAGCTAGTATGACTAGAATTTTAAAATACATATAGAGTAGTCTATGATTTGTTTGTGGGTTTTGTGTATTATGCCTTTCTATTCTCTGCTAGAAATTTTTTTGGATATTTTGTCTAGGGAAGCAAACCCTTTCTGGCTACACATTGGCATTCAGCAAGATGCATTTGTTCAATTTGTAAAAACATGATACTGAATGTAAAATTTACGTGAGCGACTTTATTTTGCACATAGGTTCCACCATGGTATATGATGGAATTTTGCTTTCTATTGTTACTCTCTAATTTACTCCTTTGGAAAATAGAAGTATTCCGTATCTGATATGTGGTTGAAGTAATAACGTGAGTCCATTTGTTTAGTATTAAAGATGGTTAGGATTTTAGTCCTCAGGGATACTATGAGTGATCAAGGAGGATCATCGACGATTGGTCCAGATGGACCTTCAAAAAAGTACCAATGGCATGGTAAAAGGCTCAAAACTCAAAGTGGAAAAATCTAGATAAACTTAGCATCGGATCGAAGTGCTCGTCATCCTGATTCTAACAGTAAGAATGACACTCAAATCCAATTTGATATGAATAAGTTAGAGCAAGTCAAAGTTCAAGTTTGACCCGTCCATGTTGTAGGAGGATGTTAGGGTCCCACCCTAACCCCCTTATCTATGTAATGGGACCACGTCATAGTCAAGAGTCAATAAAACCCATATTAATAATTGTAAGTGGTTAATCCGCAATTAATAAAGGAACCGCAGTTAGTTGTAAATGGGTCGTAGTATTAGATAGATGGTATTAGTAATACGCGGTATTAGCCCGTTATATTACACGTAGGAGTCATATATAAAGGATAGAAACTCCCTGCGAGGAGAATCGTGTCTTATTTTTGTAATCGAGCTCTGCTCTATTGGAGGTTGCCCCCTCGAAGAGGCAAGTGAACATTACTCTCTGAATAATAAAATCATTGCCATTCTCTGTTCTCGGTATCTTTTCTTCGCATATTTTGTGTTCTCAGTCTCTTTTCTTCGCATATTCTGTATTTTGGTATCATTTGCAGGTTAAGAGCATAACACTATGCAACATTACAATATTATTGAGGATTTAGTTCAAGCACCTTCGCCGATGTCTCCCTTCGTAGTTCTCCAATCCTGTCCAATGAAACAGATGTCATTGTTTTCTGTTATAGGTGTTATCGATCCTTCTGATTTGATTCTGATTACTTTCGATGTAGAGAATCATGTCCCTCTTCTTCATCACTAGATTGCATTTCTAATACAGTTCCTTATCAAAGGAAATATGATTTATCAAACGGTTATTGATGAAGGCACCTCAACCCACATCATCTTAGTTTCGTGTTGGAAAGCCATTGGCTCTCCCTGTCTTAACCAGTCTCCTAATACCTTAAAAGCCTTTGATGGTGGAGGTTCATGTCCATATGGAATTCTCATGAACTTGTTCATTACATTAGAAGGAAATACTACTGAATTAGAAGTACAATTTGTAGATGCCAATCTCAACTACAACATTCTTCTTGGTTCCGCATACTTTGTTTTCCTCATGAAGGAAAAATTGTCACGGTTTATCAACCATCCTTATTTTCTTCTGGTTCATCGAACTACAATGTTCCTTACATGGTAAATACTGAGATTCCTTATGAGAGTGTGGGGGCACATCTCTTCAAAGAATCTGCTTTAATGGTCACCTTTTCTTTCCCACCTCTGAATGTTCATTCGGTAAATATGATATCAAACTCTATGGATCCTTGGATTATCCCTACTGAAGATCAAATTAATTCATTTGGCGATCCTATGCCTTTAAGTCCATTGGAGATAAATTATCAATAAATTGTCTTAGCTTCGATGACCACATCAGAAAGTCATATTGTATTCAGTATGAACCTGGACACTTATGTGCCATCTCCCTGGATGGGTTCTTAGGATTCTCTGAATCCTTTGAACGAGACATTCCCTACCGATGAGAGTATCGTTGAGCTCATGTCTTTGGATGAAATTCCATGGAACAATTTACATCATCATTCTTCTTTTCTTCCTAGCCTCGATGAGATGCCTTCCTGTCTTGAAGCCTCTGTTTCTCATTCTCCTACACCTCCACATTAGACACCTGCCCTGGTGCATGAAGTCTTGTTGGATGGTAATATGGGAAACATCACTGCTACAATGCCTCTTGACATTTTCATTAAAATAGAAATTGTCGAGAACATTAATATTGGGGTTTCCTGTTCTATAGATGAGATCAGGATTTATACTCATCTTTCTAAAGAATTCCGAGACATTTTCTCTTGGTCATATGAGGAAATGCCCTATATCGATCCAACCATTGTGGTGCATGAGATTCTGACTAATCCTGGTGCTAAGGCTATTCGACAATGGCTTTGCCTTGTGCACCCTCGAAAGGTTGCTGCTATCGAATCAGAAGTATAGAAACTTTTGAAAGTGGGTTTCATTTATCCTATTCCATTGATGAATTGGGTATCCAATATCGTCCTTGTTGCCAAAAAGCAAGGCGTGATACGTGTTTGTGTTGATTACTGCAATATCAACCTCGCATGTCCTAAGGACAATTATCCTACTCCCTTTAACGACCAAATCATTGATGAATGCACTGGGACTAAGATTTTTTCGTTGATGGATGATTTTTTTGGCTATAACCAGACTAATATTCTAGCTACTGATCAGCATAAAATTAGCTTTATCTATCCCTTGGGTACTTTCGCTTACACAAATATTCCTTTCGGTTTGAAGAATGTTGGTGCTACCTTCCAACGAGAAATGTCTTATGCATTTCATGACATTCGACACATTGTTTATCCATACCTGGACAACTTACTAGCTCATTCGGATAAATGTCATGACCATTTTGATCACTTAAGAGCTATCTTTTTATGATGTTAGCCTTACAATATCCGTCTCAATCCACACAAGTGTGTGTTTTGCGTCGAGTTTGGCTCGCTCTTAGGTTTTGTGGTGTCTTCCAAAGGTATGAGGATTGATCCAATGAAAGATGAGGCCATAATCAATTTAGCCCCCCCCCCACATTATTAATACAATTGTAGAGCCTACAGGGAAAATATAATTTTCTCCATTGATTTGTCCTTAATTACATTGAACTTGCCAAGGGTTTTACTCGCTTACTTAAGAAGGGGATTCCTTTTATTTGGGATGAAGTTTCCCAGGAATCCTTTGATGCTTTATAGAATGTGTTTATTAGTGCTCCTTTACTACATCCCCCCAAATATCATTGCGATTACTTCTTGTATTTGGCTGCAACTGATACCACTATTTGTATGGTGTTAGTTCAGGATGACAATGACGATGATGAGCATGTGGTTTATTATCTGATCTAGAATCTTCTTGATACTGAGTCTTGATATGCTCATGTCGAGAATCATACCTTGGTGACAGTGCATGTTGTCCAAAGATTTCGACATTATATTCTGTTACGGAAAAGCACTGTGATTTCTTATTGTAACCCCATGACATATATACTAACTCTTCAGTTATTGGGGGGGGGAATATTCCAAATGGATCATTATCCTACAGGAGTTTGATTTGGAATTTACTGCTGCCAAATCAGACAAATCACTAGTCTTTTCTTAGTTGATATGTGCTCTTCCATCTGCAAGCACTCCAACTGATTTTAATGGGCATATACCAGATGAAACTTTGTTTCTAACCAGCACTCTTGACCCATGGTATGGTGACATTATTGTTTATCTCCAAACCTAGACTTTCTTATTTGCGTTGTCCCAATCTGACCGACGTCGCATTCGACATCAGCCCCAACCCTATTCGATCCCTGGTGATACATTGTATCGAGTTGGTGTGGACTCTGTTCTTCGTAGATTTCTCACCCTTAAAGAGGCTCAGCGGGTCTTAAATGATTAGAACTCTCGTGCGTGTGGTGGTCATATGCCTGGATATGCCACTCCTTACAAAATCCTCCACATAGGTTATTTCTAATAGTCTATCTTCAAAGACTTCATTCTAGGTATCCAGAAATGGCATGAATGCTAGATTTTCAACTGCAAGTAGTGCACCCCACCTACACCCCTACACCCAATAATTACTGTTGCCCCATTTTCCAAATGGGGCATTGATTTCATGACATGTAACCCTCACTCACCTGGGGGGCATGGTTATATCATTGCCGTCATCGACTATTTTACTAAATGGGTCGAGGCGATGCCTACATACAATGTTGATGGTATTACTGCTACACAATTCCTTTTTAACCACATCATAGCACGTTTTGGTGTCCCTCAAGCTATCGTGACATACCATGGATCACATTTTCATCATCACATGACGGCAGAGTTGACTGCTCAGTTCGGCCTTCGACATGATATATAAACTTCTTATTATCCATAAGCCTATTTTCATGTTGAAGCAATCAATAAAGTTTTGATTGTTATGCTTCAACGTACTATTGGGAAGCACCTAAACAATTGGAATTTAATGTTATTCTCAGCTCTTTTGGCTTACATAACTTCTACTAAGATGACCACTAGATTCACTCCATTCCAACCAGTGTATGGTTTAGAGGAAACTATTCCAATCAATTGTGAAATCCCTTTGCTAAAGCTAGCTATTGAACTTCTTCTGAATACCTCACCTGAAGAGGAGTGACTACTGTATCTTGAGAGATGTGAAGAGACTCACCACATTTTTTTGATGGTCATCGATCCTGTAATAAGGAGATACCTGTAGAAAATAACCGCACATGCTTCTCATTATCTTGTTTTCTAGCATGAGACCATTTGTGTAAAAGGAATTTTTTTAATTCTTCATGAGGAATGCTTAACAACTTCTTACTCTCAAGTGAGCCCCACCATATGGCAGCCTTGTCTTCCAAAAGATTCCATAAAGATTTCCAACGTTTTGGCCATAATGAATTTTGTCTTTCTATGACTTTTTCAATATTAGGACCATTATATTTCCCTACAAAAAATTTCTTGCTAGAAGCGATGAAGACGGTTTTGACAAAAAAATCACTTACTTTGGCAAAAATTTTAAATTGACACAACTAGATCAATATTGCTTAGAATCCTTCTTATAACCTATTTTTGGAATTGGAACGACCATTTTGCATCTTTCAATGCGATAGAAATTCCCATCTAGGCACTCAGGAATTTCAGATTCGCATTGCAACTTTCCCCTCATCACAAAAAATTCTAAAAAATGAGCTGATTTTAAATCAACGATATCGCCCTCATCTAGAATCTGACTCGACCGATATTTTTTTTTCATAATTTTTCAATATGATATCAGATATGAAAATAGTTTCTCGAAATTCCCCTCAAAACCTACAAAAATCAAGAGTTTTCGTGAGAAAAAAATTCTACAACACAACTGATTTTTAAATGAGCGATATCTTCCCCATCCAAACTCTGATTCCATCTCTTAAATTAGAATTAAAAACCCACTTTATATTAAAGTCTCATTTATCTTTTTTGTGACCTATTAGCCTCGCTGGCAAAAGGCCCAAAATTGGATCCATATATGCTCTTAAAGTTTCCAAATTTGCTTAAAATCATCCCAAAGGATCTAAAAATGCTCTTGAAATATTCACCATTTGCTCAAAATCATCCAAAGGTCAAAATCAGCACAAGAGGAGAGCCCTTGGAAGGGTCAAAATACACTATCGGGAGGCAAAAAACACTTGAAAAACCATGAAAAAACCAAAATCGCAAGTTTAAACACTGAAAGAATAGAAACTGTTAGATCTGACCGATCAACGACCCAGATCTAAGTGGCTAATCACAATTGGCGCTGCAGAGAGGACAACTTAAAGAAGGGCCGTAGGACACCGCTGATCAGTGATATCCGATGATCGGATCGACAGGTCGCATCAGCGAGGTATCGACAATTTAAGAAACGGCCCTGGGCATGAGCGATAAGCGATTGTGATCGGATTGCATCGCTATATCGCAATGGAATAACACCAAGGGGTGAGGCCTATGACAAGTATATGGGCGATGCGATAAATGGACTCGAGGGTTATATATACTATATTTGATAATCTTTCAGGTCTGCCGGTAGGACGATTTTAATAAATTTTCAATGTATTTTGTTATATAACAAAATACAAAGGAACATAGGGTAGTCCCGATAGCGATGAAGCCCTGACCCGAAAGGGTCCTAGAAGTGAAGTATATAAAATTTGAGATCTACGGAAAGCCATTTTAATGTATTTTAGATATTTTCAATATAAAGGGAAAATCATAAAACTCATAGGATTTCGGGAAAGCCAAAGGCGATAAGTGGTTTAGGCCAAGCCCCGCCCCATGCCATACAATACGCCACATGTCGAGGATGAGGAGAGAGAAAACCACCCTCATAGGGCTGTTAACTCCAGTACAAAAGAGCCGCTCGAAATGGATCATCACTGTTGGATCTAGAAATCCCAGATCAACGGTGGAGATGTGATATCACCCCAAAGGTGGAATCGATCGATATATATATCCCAATTTTGAGGACTTTTGAAGTTTGAAAAGGACAGAGAGGGGTGGGATTTCTCCATATTGCTTTGTTTTATGTTTAAAATAGAAACAATACGACAATATTGTTATGTATTTATAGAAATCATGCATTGCTAACATTTGAAAGGGTACAACACAACACAACCTACCCAACACAACCACAACAACAGAGATCATGAAGCAGACATCGCAGCTAGCCCAAAACATAAATTTCATGCACATCTACAGTGCAACACAGCTGGAAACATAATCTCTCATAAGGCATCAACAACGCACCTTATCCA